>QVOA01020200.1:0-57042 GCA_014825685.1 Pseudomyrmex cubaensis
TCTCTCTCTCTCTCCCTGTCGGATAACATTACACACTTTACACATTTCCTCGAAGAGTATAATCTGTACGTAAATGTACACATATGCGAGCCGCAATTCTGTTCATTATCTCGAATGCTCTTGTTACCGCGTTAAACTTGTTTGTTCACAGTCTCATTCGGTAATCTTCAGAAATGTAACGCGGAATGGGGAGATAACGAAACAAAATTATGTGTTCGCTGCAAAATGTACTTTCGTTATTAATATTTTACGTCAACTGTATTAATACTTCTTCGTCGTTATTTTTGTAATTTTATTTAGTATTCAATTTAAAAATTCAGCAAAGTTTTTATTAAAATAGAAAAATAGAAAATAATTATATGCAATTGCCGCGTACGGAGAATTTATTTACGGAGTATCACAAGATCGGTTTTCATTTTATTTAAAAAAAAAAAAATAGAATATTGCATTTTACTTAAAACAGAATATTTTAATAATTAAAAATATCACACATATTATTAAAATTTGCGCTAGCGCATAACAAGAGAAGAGGATGAGTATATTACTACTTTTTCACTTTTTACCTTTCACATTTCCTCGGGAATAGAGAAAGAGCTCCGGGTGTAAAAAAAAAAAAAACAAAAAAACAAAAAAAAACAGAAACATTTTTATCTTTCCAATATGTATTTTCATATTATTTCAAATTTATTTCATTTCTGTGCGAGCTAATTGACAATCTTCGTCGCGATAGATAAACGCGCGCGTAGAGCTCAATTGCCGTAATGCGGTTATCGATTTTGTTGAGTTGTGCTTTCGTTAATTGTAAACGTTAATTAAATATTATTACTATACGTGCGCGCGAGGGTAAATAGAAGTATAGTAAATAGAACGTACGCCCGTGTATAAAGCGTATATTTCAAACCATCCAGGTGCATTTACGCAAGCTTCTGCGAGCGCTGTAACGAAACACTTCTGCGTAACGTAACGTATGGCTACATCACCGCCGGCGAAACGATGCGTAAACTTTGCATTTTATTCTGTCTTCGTATTATCGCGTTACCTTGTGTTGTATCGCTGTTTATACGGACCCGTGATTGTCGGTGTATCCGTACGTAAGTGTATATACTCGCGCGGCCAGGAGAGAGAGAGAGAGAGAGAGAGAGCGCAAGAGTAATAAATTTTATTAAAGTACCCTCGTTCTCTAAAATACTCGCGGAGAATTTTTAACAACCTTGTTTAAACATATTTTGCACGCAGAATAATTAAGTTATAAATTTAAACAGAGCGCCGCGGCGTTCACGCACTCATGTGTTTTCGCACGGCAATGTAAGAAACAATTCATATTTCATATGCTCGCGCCGTTTTGCGTTGTCAGATCGATTAGATTCGCCTTCGACCGAGCGCATGTCGTTTTGACAGAAGAAAGTCAGACTTTGTATATATATGTGTGTGTGTGTACAAATTGAGTTTGAGTCAAAATGTATATATATATATTTGACTCGTGCACACGAGGAATTTAACGCGGTTCTCACTTCGCGCGCTTCGTGCGGCATGGAAATAAATTGTTGGCCCTGTCAACGTGCAGTTTATCAGTAAAGTTTGCCAACTTCGCAGATATTACTGGCTGAACTTCGCGGACGTAGCGAGCGATTAATCACCACGCGCGAGGAAACCCTTGTTAAGCCGAAATGCGCCTTTTTAATCGTATGCGTGTATATATACGTATATATATGTGTGTATCGGATGACTTATCTTTTCTTTCGACGCCAGGCGATAAGAAGGGTCGACGTATTCAAACAATACGGAAACAATACGGACGACGACGACGACGGAGAAATGACGCCGAAGCGACATTGGCGAAGGAACCTCTTCCCTCACTCCTGGATACGGTACGTATGTATACATAGAATCCTCGACAATGTTTCCCGACACGAGGGCACTTCGGGGCGGGTGCTAATTCAACGAAAATAAATCGCGAGCCGTTAGAGCGTCGCACCGTGAGCTCCTTGGAAGGACCAAGGATTAGCACATCCCTCCCTTGTTCTGGTCCCAGGAACAAGAATCACGACCCTAAATCGGATCATAAATAAAGGCCCGCCATGAAGTGGCATGCTCGCTCGCTCGCCATGGCTAGAGAGCTCTCCCTCTCACTCCCTTCACTCTCTCGTGTAGTCCGGAGGCCGTGTCTTGATTTCCGAGTTCTCCGCAGTTTCCGCAGTCTTCCGGATTCCGTCCCGAAACCCTTGCGTGTTTATTCCCTACCTGTGTGCTCGCGGCGGCGGCGGCGCGACCTGGCACAGCCAACTTTATAATGGTTGCTCGCTTATTTAGCAAGCAGGTAATTACGATCCATCGCGTCGCGAAGACATTGGCCGCGAGCGCGCATTCTGCTTGTAGGAAAACTTGAAATATTCATCGCATATTCACTTAATTTTATCATTAGAAACTCGTTGTTTTTTTTTTTTTAATCCAAATCTCGAACAACACTCTTAAAAAAAAAGAGCGAGACAGAAAAAAGAGATGATTAATTGTTTAAAAAAAGCTTCAATTAAAGTTTTTTCCCGCTCGTCAAGTGTGCAATTTGAAAATTAAACTCTTTCTCTCTCTCAACTTGTCTCTTCATATTAAGTACCAAAAAATATCGATTATAAAGCGAAATTAATTATCTGCTAAGTACCTCTACGGGGTCGAATATATCTATATATAGACAGTTTATCCTTCCAGCGTATTTAGAAAATTTCTTCTGTTCAAAACGCGCGCGCGTTCTTACTCGGCTTGCGTTTCTTTGATCGCAGGCCTCTCTTTAATTAATCACTGTAACGACGGCGATCTATTGTATCGTCATTGCCGGCTTATGTGGCGCGCGCTTTGTTCGCCAACATAATTAGTATTAATCTGTAGGCCCCCCTTCCCCTTTCCTCTTTCCCAACTACAGAATACGGCGCGACGTTAATAACGCTTCGGCGAATTCGGCCGTTATTAATCGCACAAACGGGAAGAACAAGGCGATAGCCCCGGTGACGTTTTGTTTCTCGTTGTTTCACCCCCGCGCGAGTGTACCGCGCGCGACAATTTGCAACCAATTAGCGGGTGTCGAACAGAATCCGCGATAACCGCGACGGGTTATCGCGGTGAACGAGAGTCGCAGCACACACTCTTGTCGCGGTTATTTTTCTCTTCTCGCAAGATTTTGCCCCGTGTGTGTGTCACTTCATCCCGTAAACGTATAAAAAAGAGCAAAAAAAAAAAAAAAAGAAAAAAGAGAACTCATATTCCGATTTCAGATAATTTTTCTGCAAATCTCTCTCTGCCGCGCGCGTTTTCTAATTAGAGAGAAAGGAATTGTCACGCAGAGTGGCAGAAGTGCGCGCGCGCGGCAAAAAAAAAAAAAAATCGCGCGGAGACGAGGAGGGGAAACTACGTTTATACCGCGCGTCTCGGGGAAGCGCTTTTCGCGCATCGTTATCCCGGTGGGTAACAATCGGAACGCGGTTAATGAAAGGCGCGCCAAGTGCGTCCCCGTAGCCGGTGTAATCGGTACGCGTTTATTCCTCTCTCTCTCTCTCTCTTTCTCGTTATCGCGCGCCAGAGCGCTAGGACGACGCGACTAGAGAAAATATATTCGAGTTCGCAACGAACTCCCCTTCTCTCTTTCTCTCCGGGCGCGCCGGTTCTTCGGAAATTGTTTCCTTTGTCCCTCCTTTTTTTTTTCTTATTAAGTCCCATGCATATTAATCACCTTCATTTACTGCTCCTTTCGTGGATACTTTTTGTTTTTCTTCTCTCGACTTCTCTTCGCTCTTCCTCCTCTTCTCCGTCTTCAAGAGACACAAGTCCGACTTTTCCGGTGAAAAAGATTGTTGTAATTACACGCGGTGAACGGTGACATCCGAGAGAGAGAGAGAGAGAGGAGAGGGGAGTAAAAAATTCGCCTTTAACGTACCTAATTCGATGTACCAACTCTCGAAGAAAAAACACCGCGTGTACTTTAGCGCGTGTCGTGTGTTGCCAGTAGTATAACCAGTGCATTAAGCAGACTTCTCGTCGCAAACGAAGTCGCTCGCTTACTTAACACCCGCCCATCGCAAAAATTCGCTCAAGCGACGTTACAAGTCCGCCGCTCGCGACGACTTACATTTCGTAGGATTTTTATTTCAACGCGTGTATGTACCTTTTTTTTTTCTCAAAGAAGACGATTTTACTTCTAACTTATCCCCGGAGAACTTATCACATATCGGAATTTTCCGCCTGAGATACGTCCCGTTCCGGATCGGTTCAGTTTTCTATTCTCCACGCCCACCGAACGCTCAACGCGATCTTTCGAGCGCGCCCGAAATATTTTATTCCCTTTGTTAATCCCCGCCATTTCCACGTAGCAAACTCACCGTATTTCATTGCGGCGTCCGCTAATGAATGCCAAATTAAATCGGAGAACGTGCGCGCCGGCACGCTGCGAGGAAAAATAAGAAAGCACCGGGTGGGGCGAGCGAGAGAACAAGATGAGGAGCGAGAGAGGAGAGACTTTATACCGGGCGGAGCTTTGCATCGCTGAGTTTGGACCCGTTATCCCGAATACGCTTTTAGGAGAAGAAATTATCGCGAGCCGAGTTTGCGCCGTAGCGCGAGAAATCCTCTTGTTTATGTCTCGGAATCGAGTGGTCCCCAAGGAAAGCGCGCGGAAGGGAGGGAGGGAGGAGGGAAAGGATACAATGTAACGAGAGAAATTAGAGTTGCCGCCGCGGATTTTCCAAGAAGAAGACAAACTGAGAAGAATACAGGAAGAGAGCGATGAGGAGTGGAGAGCGGAAGGGGAGGAAAGGGGCCGGAGTCCAGGGCTAAATTTATTTGCATAGGCCCCACGAGTCTCTTTCGAGCGGAAATACAACTAATTGGATTTTCCCCGGCATCACCACGCGCGCACGTGTGCAAGCGCGGAAGCTTTTTTCCCGGCCTCTTTTTTTTTTTTTTGCGCCTCTCGGGGAGCGAAAGGAAGCCGGAAGAGGGAGGAAGTACGTCGACTAATCCAATTCCGTCCGTATGCAGCAGTCCCGGTCCTACTTCCTCGACGTCTTTCGCTCTTTCTTTCGTTCCGTTTTACATCGCTTTGCGCCGTTTCTTTTAATGCGAGGGAAAGGAGAGGGAGAAAAGGTCTTCTCGCCGCCACCATCGCCGTCGACCCGGCCGGAATTTATTTTTCCGTACGAGAGCACCGCGCGCTAAACTCTCCCGGCGTTACTGGATTTAAGTACGGACGACCAAGGACCCGGGAGCGCGTGTAGAGGTGCATGCGTGCCTGTATGTGTGTGTGTATGTTGTCACCCGGCGAAACTATAAAATGCAGAAAGGCGGCGGCGAGTACTATCTTGTATTGATTTTTGCGCGGCGCTCTCTTCGGGAATTCGTTTATCGCGTCGTATGCACACGTGTACGTTACCCACCGTGGCCCCGTACCCGGGGTCGTCGCCGCAAAACTCTCTCTCTCTCTCTCGCAACTCCCCGTTCGCAGGGATAAACGGAACGCGAGAAACTGCTATATAGAGTGTCGCGTCGCGAAACTTTGACTTTGCCGTCATCTCTCCGTCTCGCGCTTTACGTAATCGCGTGTCGAGATATTAATTTTGTAACGCGGAACGAGAAGGGACAATATTTTTTCTTTCGGATTTGAAGAAATGAAAAACAAAAAAAAAAGGAAAAATTGAATTAAAGCGTATCTCACTCTCTTTTAAATTGAACGTGACATATGAATATGTGCTTGAAAATCGCTGGTTTTTTTCTCCAGGAGTTGTTCATTTCAACCGCGTTACACCACACACGTGTGTGCTATCCAACCGCCAAAGATATATATATATACAGGCGTGTATCCGGGAAAGATCGGGATGCCCGGCTCGACGTCTATTCAAGGCACGTTAATCATAAAGCATGCTCTAGTCGTGCACGCCCGGTGAATTTGCGCGTACCTTGTTACTTTGAGTATAAAAATTTTCAAGGAATTGCAAAGAGCGGATGAGCGAGAGCGAGAGAAAAAGGGAGAGAGAAAGGGAGAGAGATGAGCGAGAAAGAGGAGCGAGAGAGGGCTTTGAAATTTTACGGGGGTTGCCGCGGCAACCGAGTAAGCGTGTAACCGAGTTGTCTATTTGCATGAGCGAGCGATGCCGTTTCGCCGACTCCGCCGTCCGCGATGCGAATAAATATACAAAGCGCGCACGACCGATTACGTTCTCCGTGTCTCCGCTCCTCTCTTCCATCCTCGCCCTCTCTCTTTCCGCAGCCTCTTTCCTCGTCTTTGTTTTCAATTCACTTTATGCCATCGTTTTCACGCTGTCGCGCGAAGGAGAGAGGGATTCTTTAAAGTCACTCCGTTTATACGGGAATCACGATTAATCCGGGCGTGGACGAAGTAGATCAACACCGAGCCGCGCGGCAAACTTTTAACTATCAAGGAACCGTAGCAGGAAGGCGGCAGGAAAGTTTTGTCGAGTTCGTCTATCCGGCGAGTTTCGAGAGTCCGAGATATCGTCGAGCCATCAGCCCTTCCCCTTTCCCTTCCCTTCTCTTCCCGGTTTCCTCCGCGCCGGTTCTCGTGCCGCCGGTTCCGCCCTTGTCTCACCGATCTTGCGTTATTTTTCCCTGGCCTTCTTTCCTACCCCCAAGAACACACAGAGCTTGTGTCTTTACGGCCACCCCCTCGGCGAGCGAGCCTTCAGAACGCGAGCGATCGAGGATCAAAAGATAACCGATAACCGAACGTGAAACTTTTCACCGACACGAACTTTCTTCTGTGTCAAATCTTGCAGAGCGTGTATTTATTATTTATTTCAAATCTGTCTCTTGATCTCTCGCCTCGTTTTTTTCTGGAGACAGGGGTTAGAAATATGTATGCCAGTTTTGTGAGAGAAGCAGAGAAAGAGACCGCGAAAACGCTCGGAAAGACATCGGATACCGATTCGAGTGGTCTCCGATAATCTAAAGACGCTCACATATTCTTCGCCACCCTCGCTTTCCGCTTATATTCTCCCTTCCCCAACGTGCTCTCCACTGAGAACTAAATCCGTGTCGGATGTTAGACGAGACGTAGCGGTTGGTTTCTGCTCCGTCAGGTGTAGAGTATGTCGGGAACGTATATCGTTTTTCCCCTCCCCCTCTCCCCTATACTCTCGGTATTGATCATCATTGTATCATCGTTCTTGTTCGGTTTTATACATCGCGCATATTTCGTTTACGGCCTCGCGCGTGCGTTTCCTCTTTGGCGGAGAGAAAAAAAAAATATTTCGAGTCGACTTTAGAAAAATGTCGGCGCATTTGCAACTCGAAGTTACGAGCGAGCTGTGTGCGAATAAAGTGCTTACAATTTTTCAGATGATTTCGAATAAATAGAGGGAAAATATCCCACTGACCGGACATTTATTAAAGAGATAATTATTAAATATGTAAATAACATTTGTTAGAGAAATAATTATCAATTATTAAATACACAATATTAATAATTATTAATTATTAATTATTAATTACTAAATATGTAAATATTAATCATAACAATTCTTAACGTTTCGAGTATTTTTTAAGATACATTTTTAATTATTAGTTTCTAACTTTAGACATACATAAATGCGAATATTTATATAAATAAGACAGACTTTATTCACGTACGTATTAATATTTTGTTAAAATTAATTCTTTGATAAATGCGTCCGACCACACACTTTTCCCCAACGGAAATCTTTCACAACTCGAGAGTCAGTCGTGTGGAAATATGTGATATTGAAAATGCGAGAGAGATGAATTGCGGAAGAGAAGACACCATCACACCATTCCGTCACATATTTTCGCCCTATAATAGTCTTAATTTTATCATCGGAAGCCCCGCGCCGATCTTTCTTTGACAAAGTCTGAAAAACACTTGCGTAGTTGAAAAGTTGGAAAGCGCATCTTTCTTCGACATACAATACCGTCACACACACACACCCACGCACGAGCGTGTACACACACCCACATGAGAACCGCGTCCCGCTACACGGTCGATCGATCACGGGGTCGATCAATCTCCGTCGCTAACCGTATCAATCCACGCCTCGCCCTCACTTTTCCCGTTGCGCAACAGTCACCCCTCGAAAGCGGCATAATGTTCTAGTCCGGTCGCTGCATAATTGATTCGTCATGGTGCGGTCTATCTGGCTCATAGCTTGACTCTCCCGTATCTTCGCGTCCGTTCCTGTCTATCTTGCCACTTTGGGATTAATCACTCGGGAATTGGTCGTAAAATCGACCTCGTGTCGACGTTAATTATACATACGCGAATATATATAATATAAATATATACCAAGGTGAACGCGAAAAAGATGAAGATACGACGAACCGCCCCCTTCCTGACTCGTGTGAGTCGCGCGGGTGTTTCTGCGCATTTTTGTTCCTCGTGTGAAGGAACGAAATATTAAAAAAATTTAAAAAAATAAATATAAGAGAGAAAGATTACGTGCTTTAAATATACGAGAGCTCGTGGCGGTTATCTCGGTTTAAAGCGCGCGAGTACGCATTGTATATTTTACAAGCTGATAACATTCCGCGATAAATTGACTCGAGTACCTCTCCACTTGAATGCGCTACATATATATATATATATATATATATATGTGTGTGTGTGTGTATATATATATTGTATGCGCATCTCGTGTTTTATCAATTTATCAATATTTTATCACAGAAGCATCAAAAAATAACAATAATAATAATTCGTACAAAGCGGAACTAATTACTGAATTTGATTGTATCCCAGTTTTATTCGCGTCAAAAATGAATTAACGGCAAATCATTCAGCGTCGGTTAATTTACGCCGAGATCTCAATAGACACAATGTAAATACTTTGTATTATTTACATCGCGATGTAGGCCCGGGGGGTTGAAGTATACCGATTGTGCGAGCTCGGGTTTTCGGTCGGCGTCTCGTTAGCGGTATAATATAAATTACGGTTAAAGGGTTGCGAACTGTGAAAACTCGTTTTGCCGCGCTGCAGTTATAATTTATCGGGATACAAACTATTTTCCAACTATCCCCACAATTCAATAAACTCTAAGAGTATAAGGTTGTCAGTGCGAGCGAACGCGCGCGGTGACCGGAAACTGAGCTAAACTTCCGTTACACGCGCCTCTAGCGCCGCGCGACGTTACAAACATTTTTCATCTTGCGATAACGTATCGTCGAATTGACTTTATCGTCGTTATCAATTCGAACGCATACGAGCGACGTAACTTACGTCGTGCTACTCGTTTGCCGCGCGTGTTTACGTGTTTTATTTAAACGCAATTTATCAACTCCGAGCCTCTCTCTCTCTCTCTCTTTATGGGAAAAGAGAGGAAGATTATAGTCTACTATATAAAAATGTTTTTTGCAAAACACTTAAAAGTGTTTATAATCATTTTGACGTGATGATTCGCGATTTCTCGTAAGTCGATGAAACATTTCAAGATTTCGCGCAAAGACCAGTGACCTTATAATCGATTATTGTGTTTTTCGTTGAGCAAAGATTATGTAAATAGAAATGTATTACGCAAGGTGAGGCGGAACCGTGAAGCGGAAGATTGTCGGGGGAAAAAAAAGTTGCCGGAAAGAATGGCCCTTAGCATGTTCCACTTTATAGGTCGCCCCTATATATACTATATACCATCTACGTGTTAATTGAGGTTAACGATTTCGTTAGCGCACTTTTAATTAACGTCGGTGCATCATCACGGTCGATCATAAGTTTCTCAAAAGTCTTGTAAATACATTAGAACTCGGGAGCGTCTAATTGGATTAATTAAATCCAATCCTCCGACGACGACGGGGGCGACATTTCGCTTTTCGCCTCTATTTATTTTATTTCGCATTCGTTCCTTCCACTTCGTTTCAGAGATCAAACTAATGTTGTTTAAGATAGAGCTTCGCTTGTTAAGAAGCCGACAAATCTTAAGGGAAAGAGGAAGTGGACGGTGCCATCAAAAAAGGCATCACTCACCCACGCAAACACTTCGTCCGTTCTATTCCGTCAATATAAATCATATCAGCGAGCGTGTGTGACATCGCACGATGAAATAGCTTTTCGGACGTCGCGCGACACAAACATAATTTATGTCTCGACGTGTAGACAAGAAGTTTATACTTTGTGCAAATAGACTAGACTAGGACACGCAATTGTGTATATATGCGATTATTCTGTCTTTCGATTGTTGGATTATTCGTTGGACAATCGTGCGACGACAAATGATCACGATTTGGATCGCGGTTCTCCGTTAATTATATATAACAAAATTTATATATTTATATATTATAATATAATATACATATGAATTTATATAAATATATTACAACATAATACATAAATTCATTTAAATAATTATATAACAAATGTATTTATAAAATACATTTATATGTTAAAATAAAATTAGAGAGAGAGAGAGAGAGAGAGAGAGAGAAAGAGAAATAATTGAAAATGCAGCCTAAAAAATATTTACAACAATGAGAATTGTGATCAATATTTCATGTCTAATATTATTTATTTCTTTGATAAATGTTATTGGTACACATCCGGTCATTGGACGGGCGTTTATCTCGCACAGATACATACCTCTAACGAAATATACATGTGTGTTACATATTACAGGAAGAAATGCATCGATCCCGATAGGTTGCCCGTGGCTGGAGCCCGTGTATTCTCTTTGATCGCCGCTTGGATCTGACCGACCTCTACCACGCCGGAAAGCTCTCGAAAACAGAATGCTTTAAAGCTCGTCTTCCTTGAGAAACTGCAAAACATCACCGCCATTGTTATCGGAGCGACCGCGTATACAAAACCCATAAGGTCCTAATATCCCTCTCTTTTTCCCTTATCCTTGCTTCTCTTTTGACGGCGTTAATACATTCTTTATGTCGGTCCGGATTTTTCACTTTGCCCACAAGTCTCCCGTCTTTCCGTACTTTCCCTCCCCTCCCCCCGATTTCCTCCCAGTTTTCTTCGCTCCGTCCAAAAGACGGTGGAGAAAATATCACCGCGTTTATAATTCTCGTTCCACCTGGATGCGGCGCAATCATCCTAATCGAGCATTTTCTCCGGTGTTATCAGTCCCACCTTTTCAAACTTCGCTCCTCCTTCGTTTTTCCTTTTATTTCCACCTTACTTTACGTTTCCCATCCCCTTCTCCGCCGCCGTTCCTCACATATTTCTCTCTTTTTCTCTTTCCCGCGCGCGCTCTTTTCCGTTTCTCTATATTTCCGACGTTTTCTTACCTCTTTACCGACCTTTCCTCGACGCTCTCGTCGACTCTCGTTCCTTTTTCCTCACTGAGACACAACGCGACCTTTTAATCGCGTTGCTTTCTCTCGCTCACGCTATCCCGTCCGTTTCTTCCTTCTAGCCACAGCTATCTACTACCGCGCTACTTCAGTTTCTCCGACTTTCTTACTCTTCGCTTCTTCCCGCGCTGCTTCGTCTGGCGCTCTCTCACCTTTCCCTCTTTATCCCGCCGCTTCTCGCTTTCTCTCTATTCCACTTGGCGAGTTATACCCCGTAAACCGTGGTACTTTGTTGGTCACGGTGTGCAATCTCACGGAGGACCAGACGAAGCGTGACCCAACCCTCTCCCCCATCCTAACCCCTCCTCGCCTATCCTATATCCTTGCGCTCCGCCATATCCTTGAAAACCTCGGGAAGACGCATATGTGGGAAAAGCGCGCGTGTACGTGGGCGAGAAGACCAAAAGAAAAGCACGATCTTATACCGCCCGTTATTATGGAAACGTAATGTTTCGAGCGAGCGAGAGAGAGAGAGAGAAAACATTGAGCGCGCGCGGTCGCTTTTATACGAGCGTTTGTAAATTCTGTTCCGTGTTTTTCGTATTTTGTTTCGTATTTTCAAGTGAACAAATATTAATCGTATTAATTGGAGGATTAACAACGCACATTATAACTAAGCGGATTACAAAATGGCCGGGCGGGAGTGATACAAATGATAAGTAAATACAAAAGAAACTGAAGAAATTGAACAACATGCGCGTTAAATAAAAGCAAAACAAAAAAAAAAATAACTTTAAATTGTACGAGCAAATTTTTCACGGCTTTAAAGTGCGCAATATATTGTTGCGATATTTTCACAAGAAGATTTAATTTTTATATTGCTATATTGTGAGAAAGAGTGTGTGGAAGAGAGAGAGAGGGAGAAAGGGTGAATTTTGTTTTGTTAGAACGTAAATATATCGGGTTGTTCAAAAAGTTTTCCGATAGTTGACATTACCGTAGATGGCAACAACCCCGAGATCTGTGACGCCATACTACAAACATCGAACGGCACCGTATACGACCATTTACAAAAGCTAAAAATCGCGTGTGCGAGTCGGTACGACAAGTCTTTAAATTCCATTTGAAAAAGAAAAAAAAAACGCTACGTACTTTCCGAATCCGATATTTCAAACGTTTAAAAATCGCGCCCGAATGTAATGAGAAGCCGATGTACTTCTGGATTTTACACCGTGAGTAATTCGTTCTCGGGAGACTATCGGTCGTTGGGAGACAAATGAAATAATCGGAATGAATTTGCGCGCGAGAGGGGAAGGGTGTGTCAGAAAAAAAAATGAGATCGTGCAAGTGGAAAGAACGAGAGTCCTACCTGTTGACGCTAAGTGTTCGTGACGTGCGCGCGCGCGTGGTTTGCTCTCACGCCGGTCTCTTCCTCATATTGCGATAATTTAAAGATGTCACCTCGGGGACGCGCGATGCGCTTCCGAGGTCAAATTTCTTCTCTCTCTCTCTCTCTCTCAATCTTTCAGAAGATCCGCGTAACTTTATAATAACATCGATACAAGTCCTCAAAACATCTTGTACATAAATGTTTGATCTTTGTTATGTGATCGTTTTCTTTCAAAACTATCGAGAAAGGACGGAAAGAGCGAATTTCTATCTAGGGTGTATAACGCTGTCAATGTAATGTTATATTTAGAAAAATTAATTTTACACTCGGTACACACGCAATCGAAAAAACGAATCGAGAGCGCGACACGTGTATTTTAAATTAATTTTTCTTTACAATACTCACGTTCTTTGTGAGTTTTTTTCCATGAAATACATTGTTGCGAAAAGCACAGAGACTATAAATTAAATTGTGCATTTGTCTTTACCAGTAAATTAATTAAAAAAAAAAAAAGAAAAAGCTCTCGTCGAGACAAGCAGACGGGGTGACAACATAATTCACGTCTCGGTTAATGAATCATCCCAACAACAACAGTGTGTACGTGCGGGTAGATGTCAAATTTTCTTCGACACACGTAATTGAAGCAAAAGAGAGTGTGTGTGAGAGAAAGAGAGACATTTGTCACGTACGAGCTAATCTATTTGGCTCTGTAGATTTACCGCGAAAACTCGTGCAGATAGAAACTCGTTCAATTCCTCGATACTCCCGGCCAGAGCCACCGCTGTGAATGCAACTTTACATCCTGTTTTTAGGTCAGCCATCGCTTTTTCGTCCGCCTCTTCGTTGATCGATTGCATTTACCTCCGTTGCACATACACACACACACACACACATATGTACACACGACAATAGCCATATAAGAATAGCCGTAAATAAATGCAATAGAAAAATACCGTTTGCAATATGCGATAAAAAAAAAAGTATTGGTGTGTGTAATCGCCCGATCTGAGATATTTAGTGCGAAAAATAGCGATCTCTCTCTCTCTTTCTCTCTCCCTTTCTCTCTCTCTCTTTTTACAGAAACGAAAAGCGTTATCGATCCAAAACCAAATGTGATCCCGCGCTCGTACATAGAACGCGCGCTTTCTGTGTCGCCGAAGAGAGAGAGAGAGAGGTGAGAGCGTAACATTTTTCTAAACTCTCACACGCGCGCTTATCGATATCGAATTATTTTCGCACGTAAAATATGTCACCGGGTGTCTCGTATTTCCTGAGAAACGTGTTAAACGCACGCCCGCGTGTTACGACGAAACCCTTTTTTTTTTTTTTTTATTTTACAAAAGTGGCAGCCGACGGAAAGCTGGCGGAAAGATATGGTTCGGTGGCATCTAATAGACCGGCAGTTTTGACTTTTTTTTTTTTTTCTGGTCGTGAAACAAATTTCAATTTCCGCTTAGCTTTTTGCATACCATAAATTTTAATTTAATTTTTGCTTTTTTGCTGCATGAAGCTGTATAGGTGCTATATTTACTTCTGGCACATCACGTGAAAAAAAATCGCTCTCTCGTTCGCGTATTCGGCGTTGCACGCATCGCTTCTTCAAACCCGCCGTCGACCGGTCGGTCGACTGTGTTTACCTGTTGTGTTTCGCTGCCGAAAATTTGTTCTCCAAATTTTCATACTCGGATTATGTTAATTCGACTCGCGAATCTCGTTTTGCGAGAAGCGGGTTACGAGAGGATTTTTTTTCAATCTCGATCCGAGATCTTCATCTAAATTTTTCTCGAGTTTTTTTCCATTTGCGTTGCGATCGTAACGAGTTTACGGAAAGGAAGAAAGGAAACACATACACGCATCTTTTGCACGATTACGCGCGTCGTAACGACGGATACTAACGCGAGAAAGCGTACAACGAAGGAGCATCTCTATAGAAGTACACAGTACGTACGTACGTTTTGCGGAGAAGAAAGCGCTGTGTCGAGGAAAGTTTCTCCGTGTCGTTGTTAACAGCAAATTTTCTACTGCTTTTACGTCTAGATGGCTCTTTTGATGGCGATGTGAATACCGTTAGCGGGTGGCCGTAGCTTTTGTTCGCGTTTTGCATTCGCGAAGTCAATGATACGGATTGGCCGAGTCGACCTCGCGCGGAGTTTTCACAGATCGATATGTATGTATATGTGTGTGCATGTGTGTATATTTATTCGTATAAAAACATGTGCGATGAAACTTGTGGCACGTGTAATATTTGATGGAAAAAAAACTTAACAAATTGTGTTATCGTAATCAATTATATTATATTACAGCGAGACAGATTTTTTTTTGCAACTGATAAAATGGAAAAAACCTAGTTGGGTCAATTTGTTCGCAAAAACATGAATTTATATCGCTCAAGTTGAAAATTTAATAGTTTGCTAAATTTGGACTCTATCTTTAGCGTGCATTTGACGAGCGAGACACTGACAATGAGAATAAAAATCCATATGTTATGTATTTATACAGCAAAAATATTTTATGTAGATAATTCTTCAAAAAAAATTACTATTCCGTATAAAAATAATAATCTCGTTTTCTCCGTACAAAACGCGCTGTCGGAGCTATAAAAATACAACACGCGCACGAGGCAAATGCCCAGATAACCGGACATTTATTCAAAAAATAGAAATTATCAGAAGGATTGAAGAAATAATTTATAACAAAGTGTTTGAAATAAAATTAGAAACTAATAATTAAAAACATATCTTTAAAAAAATGTTTAAAACATTGAAAATTGTTGTGATCAATATTCATCATATCTAACAATTACTTGTTAAATGCGGTGTGTCTGGTCACGTGTTTTTACCTTACACAGTTTGAAAAAAAGATTTTGTTTATTTCAAATTGCAATACACACGAGAGAATTTGCTCACGCGAAAACCAAAAAGAACGAAAAAGAAAAAGAACTGTTATTGCAACGATCGCCATTCGGTGTGAGAATTGCCAAGGAAAATACAACCGTTATCGCACGACTGCGCTCATCATTATCAGAGAATAGTATATTGTTAATTGCTGCTGCGCTAACGTTTGCGCAACTCCCCCTATAACTCTATGTCGCTTCACAACATTTCGCAAGCATATTGTTTCGTCGAAACATCGAATACCCCATTATCCCGGCCGCGCGCATATACAATATCGCGTGTAACATATTTGCTTTGAGTTCGTCCGATCACAAAGACCGCGCATATTATACACTCTTATCAAGTTATATAAAATATAATCCCTATAAACAGATTGTGTATAATATGAGAAAGATGAAACTGAATCTAACTTTTGTTGCGCAAAAGAAAAACCCCCGAGATAAAAAGCCCCGTAATCACGAAGACGTTGGATTTTCGCTTTGTGGAATCGCTACCGGGAACTGAACCGAGAAGCGCGTCGGCGAGCAACCAACAGTCTCGAAATTCCGAGGCGAATTCAAACCGCGGCGCGGACAAGCTTTGGGAAACCGGGAGGTCGTGCGGGAGGTCGATCGATCTCTGCGGGAGACTCTCTTGTCGATAAATCGAAGAATGGAACTCATTTTCGTGCGGGCGACCGAGGAAGAACTAACCTTACCTCACTCCTTTGGCGCGCGATCAGCCTCTTTTCGCGGCCGATGGATAATAGCGGCAGCCTGGATAGCAGAAAAGAGCAGAAAACCCGTAAAGCCCGTCGCGATTCTTAAGAAGGCGAGATTCTTTCTTCTTTACGTTCGTCCTACCCTCTTAGCAAGTCCTTCGCATTGTTTTTAAACGCAGTACGCGCGCGCTCGCGAGAGAGAAAGAGAGAAAAAGGGAAGGAAAGAAAAATACTTGATGTATTCTTGAAATATTTTCCGGACGTTTAAATAGCGTATATACGTGCAATTACGATTCCATCGGGAATTGTCGTTCCGATTTTATTTTTAGAGAAGAAAACGCGAACTTCGGTAAATAAGAAACAAAAAAAAAGAAAAAAACTTGCGATCGAAAGAAAAACCACGAGTGTGTTATTTTTATCAGAAACAAAGTATAAACGTGAGAGGTAGATTGAAAGACGATGCATCAGAGAAGTCAAGAAGTGCTGAAAATAGTTTCGGGGTCCAATTACTGTTGGAATTTTTACGGGCGATTTAACGTCCTGTTCGCTTTCGTTGTACCGCGAGTCTTCGCGGTACTCTCTGTCTCTCCTCACGGTCGTTGACCGACGAAGGGTGGAAAATCGCGGAGAAAGCGAGCAAGAGAGAGAAAGAGAATGCAAGAAAGAAAGAGAGAGAAAGGACAAAAGAGACAGAAGGGCAAAGCCCACGGACTACGGAGAGCGAGGAAAAAATTAGCTCGAAATTAGCTCGGAAAAGTCGTATCTCGTTATTTTCATGTGAACTCTCAGCGCGGGATTTAGCGGCGGCGTAGAACTTGCGCGCGTAAAAGAAAAGAGGAATCAGACCGGAGAGCGGCCTGATAGAAAATGTTTTCGCAACGTGAATATTACGCAGAAATTTGATAAAAACGCGTCGGCCGCGTGGCGAAGCTTCTACACCGGGGGAAACTATACACTGAAACAATTTCTTTCCTGATAGGGTACTGCAGTAACATTCACGAAGTTTCATGAACTTGGAAAAAAAAGAAGAAAAAAAAAAAAGAACAGGACGAGATATCGCGGTTATGAAAAACCGGAATGCGCGAGGAGACATGACAATCGCGTGCTGAATGTTTCATGAGACATGGCGGGATAAAGCCCGGCGTAATACAACGTAAATGTAACTCGAACGGACAGAAGTAGAAGAGAAAGAGAGAACGCGGTATTTCCATGCGGGCTTTACCCGGAAAACGTCCCGAAGAAAGGAACGTTCCAAATGGAAGCGATCCAATAGCAAGTCGCAGACTTACTCGCTTGGTGAAAAAAAAAATGAGGATTCCTGCTCAATACGTGAAAATTATAACGCGGAGAACTGAAAGAGCAGAAAGAGTGAAAGAGCAGAGAGAGAGAGAGATCATTTTTAAATATTAATTTTAATATTCTATAAACATACACACATACCGGAACGAAAAGCACACAAGTGCCGGAGAGTTAAATCCGTATGTACATACACCGAGACGTATCTCTGAAAGGTATAAATGTTCCTTAATTCTTTCAATTCTGATCTGTCATGCGAGCTCTTGTTAGAGGATTTAGAATGGAGGTGACTTCGCGAAGTACAGTCCGAGAGAATGAATAGATCGAGCTCGCTTTCATGTCCCGGAACCTGAGAAATTCTACGTGGAGAAACGTGAGTGAAGGAACTTGTCGTAGCAGAGAGAGAAGGAGAAAGAGAGAAAGAGAGAGAAGAAGAAGGGAAGGAGAGAAACGTAATAGATAATTTAAGAAGGGTAAACGCGAGACGAATAAAAACGAACACGAATTAGATGAACCTGGCGCTTGGTCGACAAGGCCATCTTTCACGTAAGAGAATTTTAAGGAAACAACGACGCGCGGGATTTCTGAATTCGGAACATTTTTTGCGTCGTTCAATGAGATCTGTGGAATTATATTGCAGGAATATGAAGTAAACATTTCCCCAATGACGTGTCCGAACAATTTATCAAAGAGAAAATTATTAAACATGCAAATATTAATCAGCAACAATGTTTCAAGGGTGTTTCTAATTTTGCGTATAAAAAATATTTTGTTGTAGTCATTTTTTAAATAATTTTTTTAATAAATGTCCTCAATCATCGGGACATTTTCCTTAATCCGGTGTGAGCGACCGACGCTTCTCTTTCGGTACGTCGTTTGTCGTCGTTTGAGAGCAAAAAGAAATTTGTATATATATATATATATATATATATACGTAACATCAGGTTTGGATTTGAATGCTCGCTGATGAATCGATAATTTTCATGAATAATAAACGTTAGGAATTCGCCTCGTTTAGTCGTCAAATGTCTTCAACGGGATAATGTAAAAGTTCGTAATGAGCGTCGTTCTCCCGCTCGTCGTCGTCGACACACACACACACACACACAATTCTCAAGTCGCATTTCCGAGTCCAAACTTCGTCCCGAACCACGCATATTATCGCGTGATAATTCTGTATTTCGTTTCTCCTTCGAGCATCAACCGAATATGAAAATAAGAAATTTATTCGAAACGCGTCGAACCGCGGAGAAAACGACATCGTAAATTTGACATCAAAAGTTTTATTCGCGATTATAACTAAATGATTTACGATTTTCTCGAGCAAATATTTTTTGTATTAACGGAGCAAAGTGTGTCGCGCGAAAAAACAAATCGTGTGAAAAAATGAAAATCGAAGGGTTCTCGCCAGTTTTACGACCAGCGCGAAATTTACGCACAATTGTTTTGCAATTAATGCACGCAAATGTCTCAATGAGCGCATTACTGGTCTATTTATTAAAGAAATAATTACGACAAAATGTTTGTATATGAAATAAAATTAGGAACTAATATATTTAAAAACGAAACATATTTTTGAAATTATTTAAAACATATCACAGATCTAAAAATTATTTCTTTAATAAATGTGGCACATGTCTAGTTGAGACGTTTTATCCCTCTCTTTTTCTTCCACAGTTTCACTCGTACACATAATATCACCGAAATTCTCTTTCGCGAGAAAGATTTAAACATATATCTCTCTTTTGCGCGCTCGTGTGCGAGTTATCTTCTTGCGCATTCGCTTGGCGTTTTCGCGATCGTAATTGTGACACACGTTTATCGTTACACTTCAAGCAACATACTGAGAGTGACAATGCGGACGAACTCGAATCGACTTGAATTTTAAAGGACGTTCGCGCACCGCGTCAAAGAAACTCTCTTTCTTTCTCTCTCTCTCTTCTCCTTTCAGAGAGAGATCTGGAAACGAAGGATTGGCATGGAGAAACCAAGCTCAGTTTGTCGCGCTCTCCCGCTCGACAATGACTTCCAATCTTCGATTTACCGACGAGAGAGCCAGAGCCGCCGCCTTTCTAGTTCGTCGGTCCGGCCCTTTTCCACCGTTAAGTTCTTTGTCGTTCCTCTTCTCACGTTCTCCCACGAACAGGTTCTTCGTTTATTCGTACGAGATCCGATTATCCGGCGATAATAATTTCTTTGGTTGTCTCGGAATTGCACAACATGTGCGCGCGCGGGCACTGATATCATTTACAAAGTTAACACAGAAAACAATTGACCCCGTTAATGCAATCAGTTTGCGAGAAATATTCCGAACAGTTTTATCGCAACGAGGAAAAAGAAAAAACAAACGTCAAGTAAAAATGTTTGTGGTCGAAAGCTCGTTTCGTTAATTAATTATTTAAAATACTAGAGAAAGAGAGAGAAAGAGAGAGAGAGCAATGATAAAAATAACAACGAACAAAACGTCTTTCTGCCAAATGCCTCGAATTAAATTCAATGTGGTGAAACTGCAAGCGTACAGTTCAACATTCCGGATGTTCTCTAAATAGTTGATTTAAATAAAAATATTTTTATTTCGGTTATAACCTTTAAACTGCAGTTTGAAACTATCCGTGTGTATATAATAAACACGAAAACGCAACCGGGGATCGTAAACAGAGCGCGTAATTACGCGCGCAATTCCGTGAATCGACTATGCGACCTACGTCGGCTGCGGAGAAGCCACGTCCATCCGTTGTCCCCGAGACTAGCCGAGATTCGATTAGAGCTTAAGTGGATTATAAACGACGTACTTGCAAATCAGTTCTGCTCGCCAATAATTAACTATCGGGAAGGAGTTCGCTTTAAGCCGCGCGTATACATCGCGCGTACACTCTCGCTTGATATTTACACGTAAATCTCGTTTTCATTTCACACGTTATACCGCTCCCAATTCGCGAATCGCAGCTTCCCCGAATGCGCGAGAATCCTATCATCATCTCTTTTTTTACGCGGTGTCATTACGACGATTTCAATCGGACGACGTCACGCGCACACAGGTGAGGAAAAACGAGAGAGGAAAGATTCACATTCGTATCTTTTGCAAAAATCTCCCCCGTGTTAATTTTTCTCCGCGCGATGGTTTGCGAACATCACACCACGCCGCACGTTACATCGTCATCCTCTCAACGTCATGTGCGTGCGCTAACGAACTCTTTGTGAATGTGTGTCGACGCCGCTATTTAAGCTAAACGAAACGAAACCTTTGTGAAATTAGTAATGGCTCGTCTACTCGGACACTCATTAACTCCGCTGTACAAAATTTATTAGTCATTTCGCGCTTTTCTGGTACTTGTTCCGTACAAAATGTTTGTGTGTGTGTGTGTGTGTGTGTGTGCGCGCGCGCGCGCTTATGTGTCGAGCATATTTAAAATCTTATATACACACGTAGATTAACAACCGACTTTGCGGAGGCTTTTCGCGAACTGCCTCAATTTCCGTGTTTGGGAAGTCACACACCCGGTGGTGGCTCATGAATTATTAATGACATCTCACTGATGCCGCAAAGCTTCTCTTTCTCTTCTCTGCGTCTTCCTTCTTTCTGATACAGCACGTCTCGCGTAACGTAACGTTTCTCAAGTGCGCGATTTGAAATCCGCCGAAGAGCTCGGATTCCACGCAACGAACGAGAAATTAATTGAGAAAGAAGATGCGCATACATTCGACAGCACATCCTTCCGTAGCCGCGAACAAGTCAAGCGGGCGAACAGACTTGTAATTTTTGCTCAGGGTTGCGGGGCGCTATTTTCATAATAATGTACATTCAAGACCAAAGAGAGTTCAAACAAAATTGCGCGCTTTACGTTGCAAAATACACACGAGGAAACAGTTGGAGAAACGAAACTTTACACGCGGAGAAGAGTTTTCTTAGAAAATATATCGATTCTGAAATCGTCTGATACTCTTGATGCTGAAAACAGATGTCGATATATACAGTCGGTCGCAAAAGTCTTTCCGTATGAAAAATCGCAATGAATTAAACATGTGTTGTTGAATTACTTATATATACAGGCACGTTATTATTACACATAATTTTTCCTAAATAAAATCGTTCGTGTATGTACAACAACGTATTTTCTAGACAAATTGAAAACGAGTGAATATTTTATCAACGCGATATCTCATTTTATCCACAAATTGCGATTTGCCATTGATGCTAAAATGAGAGATTTATACAAAATATATTAAAACAATAATAATATATAAACTATGGTATTTTATATGCTTGATATCTATAAGTACATTTTTGTAATGCGATATTTTTGCAACGTGATATTTTTGTAATGCGATATTTTTGTAATGCAATATTTTATTTATATAATTTATATACAATCGATTAATGTTCGCGTAAAATGAACGTAATAAACGTTCTTTGATTGCGGAACGATACGGGATTAAATATTTCTTTTTTTTTTTGTTTCCTCATAAAAAAATGTATCGTCACGTCATGTACATGATTACATACGGTTAGAAATACGATACGCGCTTTTGCTTTAACGCAAAACAAGGTTAATCAACCCGCGCCACTCTCCCCGTGGTCGAGGAAAATGCGTGACGCCTGCGATTAATTGCTTTCGCACGTTGCGGCAGCGCTTCATCTGTTAATTATATGCCCGAAATATCGTTCAAATGTACAATCTGCGAGAAGCGTCGCGCGGTAACTGCATGTTACTGCGAGAAATGCGACAGAAGCGTTTATCTCACACACACACACACACACACACGTGTGACCGAAACTTGTACTTTACCCTCGTGATAAAACATTTGATCTCTCTCTTACTTTTTAATCTTTAAAGGAAATATCCGCGAGATACTGTATAAAGCATCAAGGAAGAGAAAGTTTTTACTCGAAAAGAGTTTTTCGGTTTACGTACGCGCGCAATATTTGGAATGTATGATTTTACTTTTCGTGGCGTTTGTCTAATGTAACAGGTATTATGTTTATCCCGTAAGCTTGTTAACGTTTTCCATTCGACCTTTCGACCGCGCTCATTTATTTCGAGTCACGTGATGTTCCGACCTCTTCGCGCGATTCGCGCCCGGATACTAACAAGCGTAAATCATAAAAACACACGATGCTTTAATCTCGTTTATCAGCTTATTTTCCGGCTTATTTATCAGCTTATTTTGCGCGTTTTACGATGTGAGCGTTAATAAATTAACGCACGCGTAAATACTGATAATCAAGAAATTGCGGGAATTGTTGTAAATTCGGGAGTGGGGGGACACACGCGACGCGGAGTGTGTGATACCTCTTATCTGGAGGAGCTTACACTAAGATCATTAAAAGTTAATCAGCGGTAGGATGATCCTCACGCAAGTAGGATTTAACGACTGGTTCGTCGTAATTTCGGAACAATCGCCAACCGGTCTTAATTCTCCCTCAGTCATCTTAGCGGAAGCTCCTCTTCATTGTATAACAGAACTCATTAACACCGATCGTTGGAAATTGATACGAATCTCGTTTGTGTGTAAAGCGCAGAGTTGCGGACTCAAGTGTTGGATGTAAGGTAACTTGATCCCCAACAATTTCTCGCACATTTTATATCGACGAAATAATTATCAGATATGTAAATAATAATCACAACAAATAATTATTATTATAACAATTTTTCCAATAACAATTTCAAGTAATTTTTAAATATTTTCTAATTTTATATAAATAAGTATTATTATATAAATGACATTAGTATATAAACAAATATATACATATATATATAAATATTTTGTTACAATTATTTCTTTAATAAATATCCGGCCAGATGATGCTTGTCAAATCATCGAAATATTTACATCGCAGTTGCATGCGCGCAGTTGTACATCGCGGAGCGCAATAGATATTTTCAAAACCTCGGCGAGAGTGCGTGTGGCCGCGCGTGCGAAACAATACGCAATCGTCATTTTGTGCGGGCGCACTCGTGTTGCCGCGTCCGTTTCTAATAGATCCGATTATTAATATACGTTATTAATATAACGGGGTGGTTGGGTATCGACGACATGCGCGTCGAATCGCGTTTATTCGTGAGTAATAATGCGCGGTACCGAGTCACACCTGACTGCGATTAGTCAAAGTTACGTTACACCGCGACCGATTAATTGTCGAAACACACGAAGCTCCGAGCTTGCGGTTAATTCGCGACTTTCGCGCGCGATCAAAATCACGCGCGATCGCTTCTCGCGCCGTTCTCAAAGAGAGACTGCGCTCTTTCTCGAAGTTAGAGAACATCCGCGGCGGAAAAAAAAAGGAAAATTCTCGCCTGTTGATCGACGACGCGTCGCGACTCGGCGATACAAAATACAAAATAACGGCGTATCTGTATAAACAAAATCAATATCGTCGTTGCGCGCGCGTCGGTCCGTCGAGATTTTTGGAAATGTACGCACGAATCTCTCCTCCTCGCGCGAGATAAAGCGGACGCGACAAATATTGACAATTCGACACACCGTGATTTGTGTTCGCGGGATTTGATCCGGGAAATCTCCGAATCTCAATTACTCCCTCTTTTTTTCCTTCTCTCTCTTTTTTTTTTTTTTTTTTTTTTTTTTCCCGTGCAGCGCGACCTTTCGAGTCTGCTAACGACGCTCCCGACGGCAAGATCCTACCTCGTAATTTCGGGACAATCACTTCCATCATTCTAAATTCCGCCTCCCGCTATTCTCGTGGCGTCAGCTCAGATCTGTCTCTCGGCCACCACCCCTCTACGCGGCTGTGAACCCCTCGTGAACAGCAGCGGTTCGGTGTAGGTCGTCGCTAGTAGGTCGTGATCTCCTTGAAGCGCGCGCCTACTTCTCGCAACGGGTCTCGCGATTCAAGTTGCCGCGGACAAGCCACCGCCGGATCAGGCCGGATAATCCCGGAGGTCGTACGAAATGATAAGGGATTACCCGGAACACAATAATATTCGACGCGGTATCGACAATATTGCAAGTTTTGATAGTCGGGGGATCTCTGTTTTGCAGAGACGTATCCCAAACAAACACGTAACTCTTCTACTTTTTTTTTACAAAACACCATTTTATTAACAACCATAGGCGAAAACGTGTTCCGATGAATTAAACGCACCCGCGAAGTTATTTTTGTTTACGCGCCAATATCGAATTCGGTTTCCGCAAAATTCGTCGTGGCATAATTGCACAACAATATTGTTTCAAGAAGTTTCACACAAATATATGTATCCGTCGTAACGAATTTTGCAAACGAACGCCGCTTCGTTTCCGCACAAAACGTGCAGTTCCTCGCGCGTTCTTACCTCGGTTTAAAAAAGTTATTCTCTCTCTCGCGAGGAAGAGAAGGAGGAGGAAAACGTGGTACAAAGATATATAGTTTACGTTTCGTATTCTAAAAAAAGTAACATATCTATCGCGCGGGGATTTATGTCTCGCCAGATGGTGTGTGTGTTTGTGTGTAAATACAAAGTCGTTTTTTTATTAATCGCGACGGAACTCCTTGCGTCGTGGGAGTCATTTTTCCGGGAAGACGCTCTCTCGGAGCGATCAACACGTAGAAAATAAAATGAATTAGGTAGCGCTTAATCTACCAAAAGTGTCATTCGCGGAGTGTACGCGCTGGTGTCGCGTGGCTATCGTGTAACTCGCAATTCCGAGGGAACAATATCTAAAATTAAGCGGTCTCTCTCTCTCTCTCTCTGTCGCTCTCCCCGGGCGGAAGCGGAGATGCTCGGCAGGTGGGCGGCCTCGACGTCCTCGGCAGCTACGGTAACCCAGCCATTCCCCTAATGACGATTGTACCGGGCTAAACACCCGACCCGCGCGCAGATCATTTTTAATTCCCTCCTCATCAACGCGATATCGGATTCGACGGGCATCGTTAGCGATCGCAGTCGGCATCGAAACGGGGGATAAGATCATGCACAACGAAGGGAGAAGGAGGGGGAGAAAGGCGGCGGGAAAAAAAAATTGAAATTCGGTGTATGAAGGGGACGACGGGTTGTCGAGAAAGAGCGAAAAAGAAAGACGGAAGAAGCGCGCGGGAGGTGAGTCCGCGCGGGAGCTGGTCTACGTGCTGCGTAGGGTCTTGCCTCGGAAAGGGCTACCGAACGAGGAAGACGGGAACAGCCGTTGCGGAAAGCGCGAGGGAGACAGACGGAAGAGAGATTCGCCAAGGTAGCGAGGAAGCGGTAGAAGCGGAGGCAGCAGCAGTGGCAGCGGCAGTGCCCGGGCATCAGGGGCACGGATGACGATGGCGCAGGCGCTGCTAGATGTTCCTGGTGCGGGCTGCACAACGAAGAGGAGCGAGGGGAAAAGAGAGAGAGAGAGAGAGAGAGAAAGAGAGAAGGAGGGAGAGAAAGAGAGAGTATCAGAGGGTGCCCGTAGGAAGTTTATCGGCGGCGAGTCGCGGGACGGGACGCGGAGTCAGGGTTGCTCGGCGACGGGGGTGGTGGCGGAACAGGAGGAGGAGGAGGAGGAGAACGAGGCACACGAGCGTACTCCGTACGCCGAGGGTTTCCAGGCAGCAGTCTACGGCCCGGGACTGAGAGACCAGGACCGGGGCCTCGAGAGAAAGGATCGCGCGAAGAGCTCGCGTGGTGGATCCGCTCTCTCTTTCTCTCTCTCTTCTCTGTCTATTTATATCTTTCTCTTCTTTATACTACTACAACTACGGAGGTGCCCTTTCGCGGATTTCTACCTTATCGCAGCAACGGCGCGTTCGTGACCTTGAGCCCTTCGCCGATGCGTGCCTCGCCGCTCGACCGTCGTGTCACGCTCCGCGACAGTGCTGTCGTTGGCTATCACGGGGTGATATCACGCGCTCCGCGCACCAACGCACGGAGATGAGCGGAGACGCTCGGCCGGGAGCTGCGAGGAGCACGTGCCAGGCGCGCAGAAGGCGCTCCAGGCGACACCAGGTGCGCTAATCGTGGACCAATCGCGAGGGAAGAGCGATCGCGGGTGATATAGGACATTGCACCCGGGGAAAGAGAGAAGAGGAGCGAGGCCCGAGCGATCGGAGATCGCGCGAGTGCGTCGCCGAAGTTAGGAATGACACCACCGCTGCCGCCGTCGCCGCCGCCGCAGCAGGCCCGCGCGAATGCCGCGCGTACCAGGACGGTCCCGATGTTCGCCGCGCTGGCACCGCTTCTCATATTCGTCGGCTTAGACGGCGTCGCGCACGGCGTCGCGCGTACCGCGTTTCATCAAGGTAAACTATCACTTTTCCTCATCAAAAGAGACCTTTCCTTCAAGGTTGCACGCGCGGGTCTCTTCACGCACTCACGCACACACACATGCTCGAGTAGCGCTTACGTACCAATTTATGTTCGAATCTGCGGGAAAAACTCGCGCGCCGCGATACGAAGCTTATTAATCCAAGCTCGTTCGTAGATCTCTTGTTTGTTTATATTTTTGCACCTGTGCGCTCGTCTATAGTTTGTTACTGCAGTAGAAAAACGTGAGAAGTTCTCGCGAAATAAATTTAAACGGCGACAAAAGTCAAGTGTGTGTACACGCACACACATACACACGATGGACTGAAGAATTTCGTCGAGCGTTTGAGGTGATTTACACGCGCGTGTTGTCCGATACACGGCGCATTTCGAACGGATGTTTCTCTCTCTACACGTTTGCGCCAATTTCTGACACAACAAACGGAAATAGAACGAGATTTCGCGCGAAAGGCATTCGGGATGAATTTTATTGCCGTTTACTCGCTCGAATTCTCGCTGCTATTCCCTTTCTTCTCTCTCTCTCTCTCTTTGCTGACTCGCGTGTTTCGCGGAAGAAAAGCTGTTTTGACAGAGAGAGCGAAAGAGCGACGCGTAGGAAGAGGCACACCGAGGCTCTCTCCTCGTTTCATCGGGAGTAAACCTCGTTTCGTCCGCCTCATCGCTCCCGCTTGCTTTCTCTCTTTCCGTTGTCTTTTTCTCTCTCTCTCTCTCTTTTGCGACCTCTCGGAGTTTTCGAAAAAGAAATTTCCCGGATACGAGCTGAGAACTCTCCTCACAATGCTCGGAAGCGCGCACGGAACTTTTTCAACCGCGTACATTCTCCTCTAAATCGCGGTCCGACCACGTGACAAATGTGTACGTGCGAGTTATCGTAGGAAAATTCGCACCCTCGAGTCTTTCTTCCGCTGCAATTTCCCTGTTAATCGGTGAGATGTTATCGCGACAACTCTCAACCCTCAAATAAATAAATCCCTCCCGAAAGGAGGGATTTATTTATTTGAAAAACATTTTCTACCCTCGATCCACAGCAAATCCGAACAATCAGTCCGCGATGTCACTCTCGACGAAAGTGTCCGCGCGATTATAATGTGTTTTTTTTTTTTTTTATGTGTGTGTATCGAAAACTGTGAAAAAAAGATTTCCAAACCGAAATGATTAAAATAAACATCGCGGTATGTACGTACGTATACATACGTATATACGAATGATACGGTCTCAACCGGGTAATGTGTACATGTATCGAATCGCAAGCGCCCGTAACGCGAACGTCTGATATTCGAGATGTTCCATATCAAGAGACAGACTACGCCAGCAGCAGTTCGAAGTTGCAAAGCGATGCGTTGCATTACTAATGGCCTGTTTTCCGACATGCTCGCTTGATTTTCAAAAATTCAGCTCATCCGCGCGCTTTCGCGCGCGCTTTGCTACCTTTTCGTCGAAAAATTGCACCGGAAGAATATTACATATATAGTCTTTTTTTTTTTTTTTTTGTTTGATTTTGCTGCAACTTGCGAAGAACCCATAAAGCGTATACGTGTGTGTATATATATATGTATTATATATTATATATTATATATATACATATATATATATTCGAGAACCGTTTGAAATAAACCATTATAGAAGCAATCACATGTATAAATATTCACGCACCCACATCTGCGGTCTGCTTTTATTGGCTCTCATGCTACGCGGAAATTGTTTTTTAATTAACCAGTCCGGGTTGTGTGTATGTACGGATTCGTAATATTGCATGAATTTCGGACGGGAAGAGGGAAGAGGCACTCTCTCTCGATTTGATCTCTCCTCGTTGTCGAGAGATGATCTAAATTATCGACACGGGTCGCCCCGTCGGGTGCAAGGGGGAGGATGAGGCCGCGCTTTTAATAGGAGTTTGGATAGGCAAATCCGATGTTGGACCGAGTTATTATACGAAGCGCGGGCCGCGACGTAAGGGATTTTGTTCAAGGATTTGCATCGATTTGCTTGCCCAGAGGGGGGGAAGAGGGAAACTTAGAGGAATTAATTGCGCGACGTATAGCTCTTAAACCGCGGTCGAAGTCGTTAGGTCCGCCCGTAAAGTAGAATTTCGCGGTCGCCGCGGGAAGATCATTTTGGATCCGCGACACTCCCTTTATCAAACAAGCGCGTTGCGTTTGATTTTTCACGCACCGACAATCTCTCTCTCTCGCCCTCCGGCGCCGATTTCGCGCGTGGTTTTTTTTCGTCCGAATCGCACGCACATATATGCGCGGATGTACCAAGGTATGTGACGTATGCGCGAAACGCGTAACCGAACACGTGGCAAAGCGTGAAAGTCAATTTTTGACGGGTCATCGGCGAACGAATGTCTATCGCGCGGGCCAGTTTTTCCGACGGTTTCTCATCGATGAAAGCGAGCGAACTAAGCTCTTCTCTTTTCTCGTTTCCTCCTTCTTTCAAGTTTTTTTTCCCTCTTTTCTGCTTTCCGTTATAGTCACATTTGCTCTTACACGGCGGATCGCTTTATCGTTTCAACCCTCGCGGCTGAATTAGCCGCTCGCTCCAGTGCTGCTGTACGTTGATACACGCGATTGTACACGTATCGCAACATTACGTTAATGGATAACACCGGGAGTGTATGCTCTAACTGTAATAATAAGTTCGAGGTAACAAACGTTTACGCGGAACGTACCTAAATATATATCGCCGCGCTGATACACGCACGCACACATTCCGCCCGTGCGCATTCGTAAAATGTAATGGAAATGACTTTTCCCACGCGCATTAAAACCGTTAATGCGCGCGACGGACGAGTAACGACGTTTACATTGTTAGTCCGGTTTGCTCGTGAGCAAAATACTAGCGTGAAATTTGTCAAAATTTCAAACACGCTCGTTAGCGTGTCGCGAGCCCTCGGGGAAGAGGTGAGTGAGGGGAGGAGACATCGTTGAGAAGAAACGAAACCGGCGGCACTGAAAAATATCGCGCTCTCTGTCGTTTAAATTAAATGAAAATCCAACCGAGAGAATCAACGAACCGTTTTAAAAGCGTAAGGTCAACTTTCGCGTGAAAAGGAAAAAACCCGAAACAGTAATCCACCTCTTCGCTCCTACCCTCTGCCTCTCTTTATCTCTCTCTCTCTCTCTCTTTCGCTCCCTCCCTCGATGCGATCGTTCGACTCTTCGCCATTTAACCTTTCCCCGGGCAAGAAGTCATTCCTCGTGGTTACATGCACTTTTTTGCCGGAATAAGGCGCGCACCGTACGGCGTATACCTCGCGGAGACCTCATTTTTCATCTGTTTTTTTTCCACATGTTTTATCCGCCAGTGACCGATATAAGGCGCGCAGATATTTCTCTTTCTCTCCGCCTCTTTCCCTCTCCCCTCTCTCTTTCTCTCCGAAATATTTTAATTAATTAATACATCAGTTTTGGTATCTGCCGTTTATCTCATATTGTTACATCAAACGTGACATGTTTCATGAAATCGTGATTATTTGGAAAATTATTCGGTCATATTTTGTCAATCCATTTTGAACACGAGCGACCGAGCAAACGGTCGAAAAATGTGCATTTTACAATTTCGAGTTACCGCTGATGAAAAACAGTTTATATATTGTATAAAAAAAAAAAAAAAAAAAAAAAAAAAAAAAAATGCGAGAAAGCGCGCAGCTCTCTGTATTTGACATCTCCATTTAATTCACTATCGCATTTTAAGTATTATTGCGTCGCTAATGGAAACGTCTCAAAACGTGCGATCGGTTGTGAAACAAAAAAAAAAAAAAAAACAAAATCGAACAGACTGTTTAATAACATTTTCTTACAATATCATTTTGCATCCTCCCCCGTAAACAACATATTGTAGGTATTGTACGTCACTGAAATTTTTTTGTTTTTACCGAATAAACACACACACGTACACAAAAGCGAGAATTCAATTCGCGCGTGATGAATTAACAGAGGATGTTGTTTACATGACTCGCAATTAAGTCGCGCAGTCTATTAAATGCAATAATATGTAATTACTTGAGCTAATAAACGTTATTAAACAAGCGACTGATTACATTACGCTCTCTCGATGTAATTTGAAGAGGACGTTTAATATTACATAATTAACCGAGTAAAGGTTTTCGATAGCGCTCTTCTTCTTGCGCTCGGAAACTACGTTAGACACGTTGAAACTCCCCCTCCCCCGTAAAGAAACGCACAAAGAATTTAAAATAATATGTAAATAATATATCGCCATATATAATTTACAGCGTGCTTTTGCAGGAGCAAACATGTGGATTTTTATAGACTCTCGCGCGCGCTCGCCGGAAATTCAATATGTATTTAACGGCCACATTAGCGGAGAGAAGTTGAGTTGTGAAATCAAAGAAAACGCCGCCGTCGCGCGCGTTATCGATCGTCTTAATTAAAACTCGGAGAACGTCGTCCCGGCGTTAAAGACACACACAGCTCCCTATTTTGAAATTATGTCCCCGAGGAGAAACTCCGATACGACGACGATGGCAGGCAGGTCGGGATAGATACGACACGGGCGCGCGCGCGGGAGAGTCGGCGCGAGCGCAGGAAATGGAGATACGACCTAGGAAATCGCGCGGAGCACGACCTACTTCGAGAAACAGCCGGAATTCAGGATTCCGTTATTAAGAAAACTTCGACGCCGTCGGCCGGGTATGAATTTTGCAACCGCTGGAACACGACGGCGGAACTGGCGTAAAGCAGACTGCCAGATCTATTTCCGTCAGCGCGCATCGTGCGCCACCCTCGCCGCTCGATCGATTTTTTTTCTTTTTTTTTTTTTTTTTTTTTAACCCGCACATAATTACTCGATGTATTAATATATACTGAGACACACGTGGTGTCTTCTCTCGTGATGTCTTCTCCGTCTTGTGCGGTGTCAACAAAGAAAATTTTATATAGAAAAGTCTATTTTTATGCAATGCACTGTCTGAATTATCCATTAGATTTAATTAACATTTATCGTTAAATGCACTTTGCGAAAATAACAATCAAGTCGTAATGGGTAGATGCTATTATTGTATGCTTATGTAAATTATATATATATATATATACACATATATGTATATATATATATGTGTATATATGTGTATATATATTAAAATATATATATGTATACCGTGGGAGTTATTACGCGCGAGACGAGAATAACGCATGCATGAAAAACTCGCAATCAAAAGTCGAGCATCGAACGGTAAAAAGAGACGGACGAAGTGCATTGCTCTAGTGTGTGAACGCGAGACCTAGTTTTTAATATGATTAAAATAATATACCCCGTCAGTCTCTCCCTCTCTCTCTCTCTTTCCTCTCGATAATAAATTTATTATAGTTGAAGATGAGAATAATTATATAATGTGCCATGTTGTACGCGTGGGACGTAACGCGAAACGTTAATTAGTTATACCGGTTGCGTTTTCCGACAACGGTGCGCATTCGTACAAAATGCAAAATAATAACGATGAAATGCGCGCACCGAAAAAGGAGAAGCAAAACGCGTTACGATATTATTATGGTTCGGGATGCTGGAAATCTCTCCGTCCGGATGCTCCGTCGCGCGCGACGCTCCGCTCTAATTACATTGATAAAAACGAACGTTTATGGCCGCGCTGATTAGAAGCTGCGACCGGGCCGGACGAGAGTCGTAATCGGATTTGGCAAATAAGGGTGTGTCACTTTTTCAAATATTATGTAAACGGCAGTTTCACCGGCGGAGGAGGGGATGAAAAGGGGGTGCGTGAACAAATCGAGCATCCGGCGTAATTACGCGTCGTACGGGTATGAACGTGCATAGAAAATTTTATTGTATTGCGCGCAAGTTATATGGTAATTACAGTTTATTTGAATGTCCAATTATGCGCCCCGGCTCGATAATGTCAACGTGCGAGAAGCGCGTAAAATAAAGGACAATTACCGTTATCTCACGGTGCATTCTTGTCGCTTTGCATGTAAATTGGACATCCTGTTATTTCTCCTCTCCTCGTAATCGAGGATGTGTTCTTACATGTTTACTACGTACGTGTGTATGTGTGTGTGTGTGTACGTATGACATATAACTCGCCGCTCGCTACGGAAATTTATCGGAAACTTTATTGGCGCGAATTTTTTCTGTTGTATTGGTTGTTGTTTTTTCTTGAGAAAATCGCGCAGAAATGTAAAGTATGTGTACACTCGAGCGTTCAGAAAAAAACGTTTGTTTCAAGTTGATTTCGCGATATACGAGAAATTGATTGACTGATTGATTAAAGCTGTATTTACGTTAAATATGTAGAAAAAAAAGAAGAGAGAGAGAGAGAGAGAGAGAAGTCTGTGCGTTTACATGTACACAAAATCGTCAATTTTCATTCAATTAATTCGGAGATACGCGCACTCAATTTTTTTTATGTAATTTTTCTCAATATATTATATGTGTACGACTAAAAGCTTCCGATAATATATCAAAATGCATTAGTTATTATGTTGTAAACACATAAATACACTAAATCTTTATAAAAGTAACTTCTTCACGTCACATTGTTGCTATTAGCACAAAAATTAAACATCTTTCTTTCTATTATGAGGATATTTGCTTCTTTTACTTCAATTTCTGTTGTTTTAACTTGGCTTCTTTTTATTTTTTTAATATGTTACTTTTTAATATTTAATATTTTTGTCTATTTTTTTACATCAAAGGATTTTTTTTAATAAGTAAAACAAATAATGTACCGAGAAAATCGGGGAACCGCGTGTTCTCGACAAATCGACCCGTTACGAGCGGGAAGTAATCGCGGGATTTAATCCCTCTTGCAAGTCCCATCGAAGGGAGGGAACGGAGTTAATACAGAATAGCCGAAGTCATTCTGACGAATATTCCCGCGAGCGTAACGATCAAGAGATCGTTACACGTCGCTATAGATCTCCCGCGCGGTATAGCCGCGCGCGCGCTCGAAATAAAAAGAGATACGCCCCAAGTCCGTCAATCGAAACGCTCCACAAATCTCGATTGCAATTTTTCTCTCAGTTTCCGCAAAAAAATCTCGTTTTCGCAGTCACGAACAAACAGCCGGGCCCTCTGATCCGGTACATACATTTTCGTTTTTGAAGCTACGCGCGCGGGCGGAGAGGATTTGTACATGTATAATATATATACATATATATACATACGTATGTGTATTTTGGAAACGAGATAGCGGAGGAAAAAAAGAGAGGAGAGAGGAGGGGAGAGAAAAAAATTGGTTCGAGTATGTTTCGCGCGCGACACAATTTTCCGGTTCCGATGTGAGGACCGGACGTGATGTTTCGGTCCTATGGAACGCGATTCGTTTGTCTCTTCTTCTCCGCGCGCGCGCGCGCGCGCCTCGATTTCCCGCTGTCGTTTCGACAACGCAACAATCACAGACTGATTTGGGTTACATCGCGACAGCAATTCCGTAGGTATTCGTTCCGGAGCGAACGGACTGCTTTATCGGAAATGCGTATAACAATTATCGTTCTTTCTGCGGTCGGAAGAATCGTCTCTGTGTGTTCGTTTTATTTTATTTTTAACATCGGGGAAATCGGGAACTCTCTCGCGAAAGTTAACGGCCCGTATCTTTCCTCATGAAAGAGACGGTCTTTATATCGCGCGACTTACATCACACACAGGGGCGCGCGCGCGTGTGTGTGTGTATATATTCGAGAGGGCCGAGAGAGCTCGCGCGCTCTCGAGAGTAATCTCAAGATTAATTTCGCGTCTCGGAAGAGTTTAGCGAAACGCGTTTGAAGGAGCCACCGACCTGCGAATTAAAGCTCATCTTCAGGAGTAACGTTCAAATTAATTTTCCCATTACTACCCCGTCGTCTTATTATTAGCTGACGCATTAATCCCGCTTTCTCTTCCTCGTGATTCTGTTTTCCTCTTATATCAAAAATGAAGCGTAAATACGATAATGAGGTTGTCTGTTTCCTCGCGATTTCGCGAAAGCGCTTCGATATATACGGAGAAGAACGTATTTTCGAGAGAAGAGAAGTGCGCGTTTGGAAATGTAGGATTTTCGTGGCAAAGTGGTGAGAGGCGAACATAATGCGGAAACGGGAAAAGAGAGAGAGAGAGAGAGATAGAGAGCGCCGAACGAGCTGGGAAGAAGTTGAAATACGAGACAGGTGGTCGCCCCCTATCAGATGCTCTCGTGCTCCAACGGTAAGCCCTCCATGTCTACACCAGGACCCGTCTAATTCCTTCCTAGAGAAGATTCCCCGATATGTAAGACTCGGTCACGCGAACGCGAGTTAATGGAAAGAAGCGGTTGAACGTTTCTCCGCTTGGTTCACGTCTCCATGTATTTTTCATGCACGTATGTATGTATAAAATATTCCGCGCGCGCATATATCTCTCATTAAATTCCCCTCAATTGCCCAAACCGCACGTTAATAAACCGCTTCCCCGGGCGTGTGTATCGCGCTCGGGTCAGTTAATAAGGAGAAATCCGGGAAGGGTTATCCTGCGGGACGGTAGCCTCTCTAAAACCGTTTCGCTAAACTCCCGTGACGTCTCGAGCTTAAAATCCCGTCGGGCTGCTTGTCACTTCACCGTCACCCGTCGTCGTCGTCGTCGTCGTCGACTGCGCCGCGCGCGCGTGTGTGTCTGTTCTGTTTTCGCTCCTCGTTACGTCCGTTCGTCACACATTCCATTTCGGTAATTGAGAAATCCTCCGAGTAACCCTTTGTCTTCTCGCGGATTTTAGTATCCCCATTTTACTTCCCCGTTTCTCGTTTCAACTTCCATAATGTATTGTGACGCAATGGCTCCGCTCTTGCTCTCTTGCATGCGCTCTCTTCAGCTTTTCCTTTAATTGTTCGCCGCACACTGTCGCCGTTGCGCGTCTCCTTTGGTGCGTCTTCTCTCATAAAGTTAAGATGTGTTTCAAAATGTGACAAGTTACTTACTTTGCTCCCCGTCGTCGTAATAGCAGACGTAAATGAGGACTTTCCTTTATTACGTATAGCTCACGTGATCGTACGCGCCGTACGAACACGCTGATATATCCCCGGCGTAATTGATTTTGCTTTGTAAGCGCAAAGGTAATTCACCGGTAACTCGCTTTACCGGTAACTCGCTTTGTCTCTCTCTCTCCTTCTCTCTCTCTCTCTCTCTCTCTCTAGCTGATTTTGCGAGACAAAATTGTCGTCACCTAACTCGTTAACTCTAATGATTCGAGAATGTACGGATCGAGATGTATGTTGCACGTGATCTTAAAATACAACGTTTCTTTTTTTTACATCTCGTGAACGCGAAATCACTTTGAAAATAGAAAAGTAGCTCCTCGACACGTATCTACGCGCGCATCAGCATCCTCTCGCGTGTCGTTCGCTGCAGCGACGATAATAGCATATAGGACGTACGTGGAACGACTGATAAGTATCCAAAATAACAACGCGACAGAGATAGTAGTATCACATTTCCGTCGACACGTAAGTTTTGTATTTCGGAAGAACGTCAAACGCTGGCTCATTATCGCGCGACAGTGTTCGCCGAATTGTAGTCACTCACACAGACGTCGATGACGCCTCGTTGTCATTCGAAAATCTCTCTCTCCATCTGTTCGAATCCGGAGATAAATGGAAATCGCGCGAGGCGGCGAATAAGGCGCGGATGAGGCGGCAAATCGCAAATTTTGGCGACGACGGTTGAAGCGTGTGAATTCAGTGCGTCAGAAATCACACGAGAGCGTCTACTTACTTTGGTACGTCGCACAAACGCTACGCGCGCGATAACGAGCCGGCGCTTGACATTTGTTCCTCCCAGAAGGAACAAATGTAACTTTCCCTCGTGCTGCAAGACGTGTCTATAAGCGCACGGGAAGAGCGAGATCTTGATTTACCAAAAGCGCATAGCGACGCGACGTACGTAAATTTTTCCCGTCGCTTAATCCCGCGTCCGGACGTATGAGAATTTATTTCCGCCTATCCGATCTATTCCGCGCGCCGGATTTCTATATATACGGCATTTTTCTGATATATCGAGGCATCCGCCGTATCAATAACCGGCGTGTCGGAATTATGAGTTCCGCCGGCGCAATCTTTCAATTTCAGATACACACCGCGTACACACAGCCCGAACTCTCGCGCGTATTACTTTGGTTTTTTTTTTGTTATTTATTTATTTTCTTTTTTTTGTTTTCTTGTATTCCTTTTCCCCGAAGCGAATCCTTTGCGACACCGCGCGAAATAATTAATGACCGACCTGGGAATATCTAACGCCCCCTACGTTTTTATATTTTGCGCAACTATCGATCTCGAATCAAATATTTGCGCGTCGCAAAGTGCGCGCGCGCGTTACCGTGAAATACGGCTATTCTGTCCCTTCAAAGCGGAAAACGTAATCTACTGTTTAAAAAGTCGAATGTCTCGTGATTTACACGCTCGTTCCTGTACTCCCCGAGGGAGGACGCAACGCGCTCGCTCGCTCGCTCGCACTCGCTCGCCCGGGAAGATTTGCGACGAGGGAAACTTTTCCCGGGGAAAAGATTAAGGTGCTGGCATCCACTCCACCATATCTTTAAACTCACTCGTCGCTTCTCTCTTCCGCCTTTACAGCCCCCTTAAAAAGATACTTTTCGAATACTCGTCCCGCGCACACTTCCGGGATGGGGGCAAGGGCTGGCCGAAACTTTGTGATTAAACTTTTACGCGAATCTAAAATTAATTACTCCGGCCGAACTTATTTTTAACGTAATTAAGTGCAGTCAGCGTAAAAAGGCCCTTTGGAGAAGAGTTTTGTGTTGGTGGAAAACACGCGCGCGCGTGTTTCTCTTCGAAGTAATCGGAAGAGAGTGCGCGCTTCCCACGGAAGAAATATCTGAACATTAACGAAATCGCATTATCGGTTCCTCCTAAATCTATAATTATGCAAATGTATATATATATATATATGCGCATTGTACCCGAGAGAGAAAGAAAGAACGCGTTTTCGGAATGCGCCGCGTAATGCGCCTTCGAACTTTTATGGGTAGGATAATCTGGTATCGACTTTTATCGTCTTTCCCGTGTCTATATCCGCGCCGGAGCCGTTTCTATTCGTATAAAGAGGAATCTTATCTGATCCTCCGGTTGCAGAAAACGATTATTTTTCGCGAGATAGGTTTTTTCGCGTTGCGCGCGCGCGCAAATATACTCTCTTTCTCTCTTTCTTTCTTTTTTTTAAATGCGTATTTTACGGCACGCATTTTCGCGCTACACGCTTTTGCTTTTTGTCCGACGGCCGCGCATTTTATATTCCCTCGCCCGTGTATGAACAACCGCCGTAATACGCGCGCGTTCGAAATAGTACACGACATGTGAATCGGGGAGGGAAAGGGGGTAGGAAAAGGACCACTTGCGCGGCCGGAGTTTTCTCGCCCCTTTCTCGCAAAACAAAAAAAAAAAAAAAGATCTCTCGCGCGATATCACATCCGTTAAAATCCGATTGCTTGTCTCTCGTGGACCAAACGGTATCTTTTTTCCGCGATGTTCCTCCCGAATTAATTTATCAAATGCGGCGCGCACGCAAAACTCGGATGTACGTTCGGCGAGTTTATTCCGCCTCACGTCGGATTGCGTTTTTTTTTTTTTTTTTTTTTTTTTTTTTTAACGTTGGAATAGCGCGTTAAAATTTACGCGATATTCGATCGAACGTTGGAATACGCGCGCGTCGAACTTACCTACCGGTCGATGTTGCAAAAAAAAAAAAAAATTGGAGTAAAGAAAAACTCAAAGTGACAATTGCGATCGATGTAAGAGCGGTGCAAAAAGACGTACGTACGAACAAAATAAACATATCGCGCGAATCTCATTAAACCGTCCGGTGCGATTGATAACGCTGATCTTGCATTGCTGCGCGACACACTTGTCGTTGGTTTTTATCGCGCTTTTCGTTCGAGTGTAAATCAGTATGAAATATAGAAACGGGTCGCCGGAGCGCTTTCGAACGAGCGGCGGATCGAACACGCCGGAGCGCTTTTTATGCACGCGCGGTGTGTGAGAGAGTCTCGCGATTTTGATTTAAAATCGCGAGACCGAGTTAGGTCGCGATCAACTGCAATAGTCGACGATGCATTCGTATCAGATATCCGAGATATATATCAAACTAGTCGAAATTGATATCTCGCCGATAAACTTGTCTACTTGCGCTCGTCGATAAACTCGTCTCACGTATCCGTTTCTTTTTTTCTTTTTTTTTTTTCCAAACATCTCCTTTTCATCGCGTTTTTTATCGATCGCGTAATTATTGACACAAAGACGCTTCGCCGCACGTCATGCGATCGCAGACTCCGATATATTTTGAGAAAAACGCGAGACACATCTCTCGTTCCTCCCCCGTGGCTGTCGATAAAGTCTCACCCTCTAAGTAGCGGCGAAACATTCGAAATCGGATTCAAGCCGAGAAACGCGACAAGATTATCCGAAGACGAGAAGAGAAGAAGAAGCGAGAGAGAGAGAGAGAAGTTGTGTATCTGAAGGGCTCTCCGTGCATGCTCGCTCGCTCGCGCGCGCGGAATTGAAGGGATATCGGGCGACACTTTTTTGACATATCCACTAGCTCAAATGTAAATAGATATGACGTTTGGCTCAAGAGCGCACGGGTGGCTTAAAGCGCGCGCTTTAAGAAGCAGTCAAGACTCTATATCTCGATTCTTCAATCGGTGCTGCTCCTTCGCATTTTTCACCGTCTCGACGTTTTCGACGGATACGTTTTTCGCGATTTCCCGACCCTCGAAATTTATCCCCTCCCCATATATGACACGCGATGTATCGCGCTATAAACCGCGAATATAAACGACATGTGGAACTACTATCCGGTACATATATGTATATATATATATATATGTATAGAACACATAAAGTTTTATTTTGCAATTCAAAAAGTATAACACGAAGTACGGTATTTTGTATGGGACAATATATACAACGTATGTACGTGAGCTACAATATAAATTCTAATATCCCACTGTATCGAAATAATGGAGGATTAAACGCGACGTTTCTTGTTTTTCTTTTTTTTTTTTTTTTTTTTTTCAAAATCCCCGAGTGTAAAATGTCATCAGCGCTAGTGAAACTTGAACGTTGTTGCGGAGAGCCGATTTTTCAGACACAGTCGATCGCGCTCAATGGATTTGATTTTCCCCCCTCTCCCTTTCCTAGCCATCGGTCGTTGAATGACAACGTTTCGTCCGGGCCTTCGCTCGTGAATGACACGTGCGTGCGCGAGAGAGGACGTACAGCAACACGCCCGCACGACGGAAACATCAAAATGCAAATTGCAAATTCGTTTTCTTGCTCTATCCCTCGACTAGTTGGTTTTGTTTCGCGCCAACGTACGAAAAAAAAAAAAACGCCAGGAACTCGGCGGGAGAAGTGTTTCCCGGCGAAGATATACGCGTTCGATATCGTGCGATGAAAAATATTGCGTTTGCTCAAAAGTTGGGGCCCGAGAGCGCGCGCGCGGTAATAGGAAAATTTTATTTGGACGCGGACCTTATTTGGAGGCATCGAACCGCGGCTCCGGAACCTGTTCTGTTCCGCGCGCATATCTGCCCCCCTTCTCCTCCCTCACCCCCGTCTCGTACCGCCTCAAACTTTGCTAATTTCTTGAAACTCGGAAACTTTCGCGCGGGTTACTCGATACTCTTAATTCACTTCCGCGAGTTTAAACATCCCCCTCGCATTTAACCGCAGTACGACGTAGCAATTCAATAAACAAGTTTCGCGGTACAAGCGCGCGTTCTATCCTTTGATTTCTCGCGCCTTCGCGCTCGCACAGTCCGTCCCCCGTCCGCTCCTTCCTCTTCACCTTCCAAGGATTAATTAAGTACGGATCTCGATGCACGTCGACGTCGTTAGCGAGCAGATTGCGTCGGTGTTTGTATGCCGCGCCATAGTTTCGCGCGAAACAAGGAAAACAATCTATTTCGGCGGCCGCCGTTTAGTTTTCTCCCGTCGTGGCGAATTAAACACCGAAAAGAAGATGAGATTACGGAAAGATAGTTGCATTAACATTGTTGTGTTAAAAAAACAAAGTTTGTAAAAACAAACCGATATATATATATATTATATAATTAATTCGTCGCTAATGCGTTCCGTTCGATCAAATTCGGCGGTGGTAGGGAGGTGCGTGTATATTGCGAGGGGGTTAATACAACGCGCATAATTGAAGCCGCAGATAATTGAAAATTAATTGCTAATAATCGCCGGGTCATTGGAAAATCCATCAAACCGAACTTAATTGCACATGTAACTTTGTATTCGAATTTCTAATCTCCATGTGAAAACGCGCGATATAAAAGGTCGTGTGTCCGTGTCGTTCGCTTTGAACTCGATCGGGAGCTTAACTAGTCTGTAATCACCAACGCGTTTTTTTTGTTTACAAATATCTCTCTCTCTCTCTTTCCCCCGAAGAAGAGAGGAAACGACCGCGAAACTTTTCTCGGATATAGAGAGATCGTGTAAGTTGGAAGTTCCTCCCAGTTTTGTCTCGTTGCACTCTCTGTGCTGTGTTTCCGAGTCGCTTCCGCGATTGCACGAGTTTTTCCAAGTTATTCCGACATGGTCAATGCGTTTTGAAACAAACACGCGTTCAGAGAGAGAGAGAGAGAGAAAGAGAAGAGTACGTGAATAATGCTCATTACTACAGAAGAAAAACGTTCGCTTCTCTAAACTTGGTTCTTTTTTTTTCAGAATAACAATTTTCTCGCACACACAGAAGAGCGAAAAGCAGAGAGCTCTCTTCCGTTCGGATATTTTTATTGACGTAGCGCACGGAAAATCGCGTTTTTTCCTTCTCCGTAAAGGATTACAAAAGAAAAGTGCGCAACAAGTACTTTTTTTCCCAATTAAAGTTTAGTAACGAAGAGTCGATGTGAAATATGGAAATGTATGAATTTTCTCAGAGAGAAGAGAGCGCCGCACAATAAGTACGCGAAACAAAGTCTGTATTTTCGCAACACTTGTATGTTTTGTTTTTGTTTTCACATAGAGAGAAATTACGGCGCGACAGAGAAATCACACGTCTGTGTATTCGTACACTGTCGAAATAACATTAACGCGGAATCGAATTACAGTAGGACGATCTATCGATTTATGAAGGGGAATCTAATTATATCCGGCTTTGTCGGCGGTTTTATGGCGCGCGCGCGCTCTATGTCCCGCGGAAACCGAGGGAAACTTGGAACGTTTGAGGAGAGAGAACCTGTTGCGAACGCAACCAGAGCTATTCGCTACGCATGTACGTACATATGGATGTCGTACGTATTTTGTACATGTATATAAATACATATATAGAAATATATATATATGTGGCATCGAAGAACTGCCGCGTTCTAGATGCGAGCATTGTTAACGTTTCGACGAAGGCAGTTGGAAGTGCGCGATTAGCTCGGGGACTTTCCGGTCGGAACAATTCCGAGTTCCGTCGAGAGAGATGCGTTGCTCATGTTCGTGCCGCCGAGTTTCTCCGCGTGTCGGTCCCGAGAAAACTAAGAACTGAAACTCGAACTCAAGTTCCGCGATGAAGATTGTTTTACGCGAGAAGTAAATTATTGAGTGAAGTAATCCGACGTTGCGCACCAACGGTCGGATATTTGTTAAATAATAAATTATTATTAGACACGTATGAATTATTAAACAACTTTCTCTCGGCGTTTCGAGCATTTTTTTGAGACGCGGTTTTAAATATAATAGTTTGTAATTTTTTTTTGTATATAAATAGTTTCTGTCGCATAAAACTTATTTCTTTAACAAATGTCCGGCCAGCGCGTGTCCGATCCGTTATTGGGGCATTTGTGCCTCACAATCGGTTTGACTTTTCCCCGAGCCGATATTCGCGAAGGGGGTGACTTTACTTTTAATTCTCGCAGCTCTCGGACGTTTCTTCTTATTGGGAAGGGCGGAAGATCGCGTCGGAGATTATATCTTTTTCGCGAAATGAATCTGATCTCTCGACACGAAGTGCGCGAGTTACTTCGGAAATTGGCATTATAATCGGAGAAAGTCCTACCCAAGTTTCATCGACGAACACTATTTGCGCGCGCGCGCGCGTATCATCCGTTTCAATCCGCTTATAACTGTACACGTACATATACCCGCTGTTCACGAACCACCACTAGGAGTATCAATTGTTGTGTATCACGTTCGCGGACACACCACTGAAAGTCTGCAGTTTAACGTCACTAAACCGATCGTAACCGATAATTCGCGGACTCACGTTTCCCTATTAAAGTTAACTCAATGAAGCGTTCTCGGCTTTCGACGACGCGTTTTGCGCCAAAGTGTAAAAACAATTCGAACAAACAGAAAAGCTTCATCCTTTCACCAGAGAGATAATAATCGTTCAATTTAACATGAAAGAGAAAACGCTTGTGAACAAATTTTATTTTCTACACTTTTCGCGTAAAAAAAAAAATTTCTCTCTCTCTCTCTCTCTCTCTCGATGATACCTTCAATAAGGAAACGGTTTAGTTCGTGTATATTTTTATGTGTACCGTAACATGTGCATGAATATACGAGTAAAAATTTGCTGCACGTGTGTATATACTCGCCGCCCGCACGTATAGCTAAAGGGTAAGATCTTCCTCGCGTGCCGGTCTCGTTTAAGAGAATTTCATATTTAGAGCTGTCTGCCTTCGCGGCGTACTCGGAGATTGGAATATTCCTGAGATGTCTGAAGTTTCATGAGAAGTTTATATACGCGTGCTTGAACACGCGCATACATATATATATGCTATACCGAAGCACGCGAAAGATTTATAGTTGTCGCGTCCTTCATTAGCTCGGAAATGTCGCGCAGCGACATTTAATATTAACTTTTGTTACGCACACATACCTATACAGCGACTGAATCGTTTCCTCGCTGCGGTTTCTTTACCTTCGCGTTTAAAACAATTTTGTTATTCGCATTTTTGTTTTTCAGATTTGGTTGTGTTTGGTATATTTAAGAGCGGAATTTTTAAATGCAACTGCGCGCTGACACTCTCGTTTATGTACATTTAAGATACTTGTTCAAATGATCGAAGCACCAGAAACAACTGTAAGAAATTTTCGACTCGACAATAAACGTTATATTTGAAAATGTTTTCTAAGATTTTCACTTTTCGTTTGAATACGACAACAAACACGACTTTCGACTCGACTTCGGCTTTGTTCGGCACGACTCCACACAGACGATCACACCGTGAGACACGTAGTCCAGCGCTTTCTCTGCGATTAACAAATTAACCATTTTTATTAAACACTTCTCACTGACACTTCTCACGGACTGATACCACACGACGTCAAAATACTCGGCTTGATCGGCACAACTCGACACGACTCTTTAGCGTCCGTACGGATCGCTGCTCCGAACAAGAATGATCTCTGATTCAAACGTGGGCGGAAAAATCTATCGTGTCTCGAAACTTCTCGAGTGCTCCGAAATATTCATCAACGCCATGTGACTTCCTGAGCACCACGTGGTTTTTGGCGTTATTAGCCGATTCGCAAGCGCGCCGAGAGTCATGTGGCACCGTCGCACAGCCGATATCTTATACTACTGATATCTTATACTACTGTATCAAAGAAACAGTCACAGCAAAGAATTTATATGTTATAGAATTTACATGTTAAGAATCTACATTTTTATATTTATTATCAGGACGAGAGTTTTTTTGGGAATTGTTACGATCGACACATTAACACAATCATCTCTTCGACAAATGTTTGATCATATTTACCTCATGTGTGTCATATGAATTTTGTCTCTCGATTTTCCATAATTGATTTCCACGAAATGACGTTTATTTGTTTTTACGTTCTCGTTATTTTTCGAAGAAACATATATTTCGGATTTATAACCCCCTGTGTTTTCTACGGGAATATACACGGCCGTGCCTCGCGAGGCGAACAAATCGATCGAGGTAGAGAAAACAAGGAATTGTCGAAAGGAGATTTGCTGGCTCTATCTATCTCTCTCTCTCTTTCTCTCTCCTTTCTCTTCTCGGCCACCGAAACTGACCATCAAGTTTGCCGCAGAAGAGGAGAAACGTCGTATCAAAGATCGAGATACGTACTTCTCCACAAACACACACACACACACTGCACCCAGTTTGTAATCTTTGCGATATATCCATATGTATTTATCGGGGATTACATATACTGCGCGCTCTCTGCGCTCGGAATTTGATTTCGAGACGAGGTTTCCCGATGGCATCGTCCTCTCTCGTTTGAGGCGAGAAAATGATTGTGCGCGCTACGTTGGCGACCGTATTGATTCCTTGACTTTACTTTGAAATACTCGAGATAAGAAATGATGTGAAAAAGAAAACGCGGAAAAGACGAAAGAGAGTGTGAGAGAGAGAGGGAGAGAACGCGAGAAAATTACAGAATGTCGAGGATGATTGATTATTTTCCCTCCCGGGATTATCGGAGCTCGCCCAGAGCGGCGCTGCTAACGGAGGAAACGCGGGTTAGTGCGTTGTTATTATTCGAGTCACCTTCCTTCCTGCGCGCGCGAACATAAAGACCATCGGAAGTTATCATTGACGAGATATAAATGGGGGCAATAAACGTTATATGTACTTTGTTTCCGTATTTATTGTCGAAGAAATTCGCGCGGAACGTGCGCCGAGAGACAGGTAAGCGCGGCGATGTTCGACGAGCATTTGCTCTAGACCTTTAGGATTCACGTCTCTGTGACCGTATTGCGAAATCGCGAACTTAGGAAAGAAAGTCTCTCCTTCCAAGTAAGTTACGCGTAATAAAAATGCAAAGAACGTCCGGCCGTTGATTGCCTTGAATACGGATAGGGTGGAAAGGAGCGCTTTAATTTTTTTTTTTTTTTTTTTTTTTCCCTCGTAGCGCGCGTCATACGATAAGAAAGAAAGAGAGAGAAAGAGAAAGATACAAATCTGTGCGTTCAAAGAATAAAAATATAACAAATATATGAAATATATATACGTATATGTAAAAATAAAATAATAAAAAATAAAATTAATATAAAATTAAATATCTTATATATTTCTTTTCTGATATAAATTATTATACGCATAGACGCGATGCTTGTTAAGAAAAAAAACACATTTTGTTAACTTCATTAAATTATGTATCGTGCGCAATGTAGTCTTTGCTCTCTATTGTTTCGCTTCTTCGTCTTTTTGCGCTATTCTTTTGTTATACTTTACGAAGTTCCTTTATGTAGCGCCGGAGCGCCGCGTGTTGTCTTTGGAGAAATATATTTTCAAAAACAAAGCGCCACGACTTGCCGGCGTTTTCCGACGATAAACGAAATTGAATCCCCGCGTCCGATGCGTTGCGAGACACGGGGCGGAAAGGAGAGATGTTTTTCGGAATAACGCGAACACAATAAGAAACTCTTGGAGTTTTTGCCCCCCACATTCTCCGGACTCATCTATCCTTCCACGTCTTTTCGTTGGAGAATTTGGGTCGTTCACTCCGGTACAAAAGAGTGTGAAGCTTCAAGAGTGGAGCGCGTGGCGCGACCATCTTTTCCTCTCTCTCTCTCTTTTTTTTTTTTACGGACGACAGACGGGAACGCTGCAAAAGCGTTACTGTCTAATCTGGCAGCTCGTTTCATTTCCCCGGCGATTTGTCCCGCGGTGCCGTTCTCGGAAACCGTTAAATCCGTAGAGGCAATTTGGATATTGCCTACGTCGCAGAGATGTGGCTTCTCTCTCTCACACAGACTGTTGGTCGGAAGAGCACAATCGGCAACGTCGCGAAGAAAAGCGAAGAAAGGAATATAAGATACGTAACGTGGTCGGTGTAAATGTAAAACGTACGGAATAAAAGCGATATCTCCTATATATATATATACATATCGTACATATATATATACGCAGGTATAACCCAGATTCGAGAGCGTAGATATTCGCTTTTCTTCTCCCGTTCTAATCTAATCCTAAGTTATATCTTCGTGCGCGCGCGAGATTTCGCGCGCGCGTTAAGGCATGACAAAGCGCGCGTCGTCCGGGGAAAGGGAGATGATAAAGCGCGGTCGTAATACTTTTGTTAAAAAGATAGGTATCTGCGTCCCACGCGTGTGTGTACAAAGCGGATGCTGCTTATTTATCAACTATTCGCATCGCGTCACACCCACCCACCCACACACACACCCACTCGACGGTATCGAATAAAAAAAGATCATCATCCCCGAGCAAGAATTTCACGTACGAAGCCCGGCCCGCCGTCGTTTTCGCGCGCGAAGTTCGTCGACGCCTCCGACGACCGAAAGTTTGCCGCAACTTCGAACCACTTGACATTATCTGTTTAGGGACGTCGTAATCCACCAACAGGCGTGAATAAGCAGCGATAATTAGCTACCCTTGATAGTGCTTGAGAAACTTTGCGACATGCACTTATTATTATCCGGCACCGCCGCCGCCACCGCCACCGACACGCTTCGTTGAAATATTTTCAAAGGAAATTTCACTGTCACCGTAAATGAATGGGGTAACGATGGAATTTCCGCCCTTCTCCAATATTTTTCATTAATCTCACTCTCTCTCTCTCTCTCTCTTCCCGTCGGCAGATGGGTTAAAAATAGTGGGATCCGACGTGCGGCATTGAATTATTGCTTATTGTTAGTCACAAAACGCCGCCGAAAGAGAAGTCGCCGTTTTTTGTTTCGTTATTATCGCATCTGAAAACGCGGAAATCTTTCGATTCAACGCGGGAAAAAAAAGAAGAGCAAGAAAAATTCGCTAAGCCAATTGAGACTTCGGTTTGTTGATAAAATAAAAAAATTTAGTAAACTCGAATTTTTCTTGCTGCCCGCATAGTAGCAAAACGTTTTTTTCCGTGAATGATTGTTTTGCAACGGTAGTTTCTCTTTATGTAACACACACATACACACACACATGCCGCGCTGAATAACAGTTGGTATTTATCGGTAAAAGTCGTGTAAATCTGGGTGTGGAATGTTTCAGATTCAACGAACACTGCCACAGGCCCGATTTTCGTGGCGCCGGTTGGAAATCAAACGGCCGCGATCGGCCGTGAAGTCGTCTTTTCCTGCACCGTTCACAACATAAGCATTCGCAAGTACAAGGTAAACGCAACAACCCGACTTAGAGCCGATTAAATTCACGCGCTCGTTCACCGCGCGCGCACGCCGTTGATGGCACTTGATCCCGGCGTAATGGCATTTGAACTGCGCCAAACCGGATTGCGTTTCAAACACCGAAAGGGTCACTTTTACCCGACCCCGTTTGATTCTGTCACATCACCGCGGCGGTTGCGGAAATGTCGATTTCGATAATTTATGAATGAACCTCCGTCTCCGACGGCGGAGTGCGCAAAGCGCGCTTTTAACGCTCGTTGAAACGCGCGTCACAGATCCGACGGATCGGAAACGGAAACCGATCGGATTTTTTTGTTGTTGCGAAGCGAAAATTGGAAAGGACAAGGAATTACGATGACAAAACGTAACGTAACAAATGTTCGCGCCATCCTGATATCTCAAACGTAAGGGGTCACGTAGTGTGTTGCCGGCGACGTGCCACGCGGCAAAATTGAATTGCCGCGCGTGAAAAATTCCACCCGTAAAAGTAGTGTCCCTTTTTCTTTTTGCCTCGCGCCAACGTGCGCTTAATCTTCATATCGTGTCACTTCGCTGCGTCACGAGAGTGAAACAAGACAAAGCCAACGAAAGTAAAACAAATCGCGGTTAGATCGAGTCGAAGCGCTTTTGCGTTCCGCGAAACTTGTCTCTCGCGAAATTCGGTCTCGAAAAAAGCAAAAAAAAAAAGGGGGAAACACGAAGAAAAAGAAGACCGTTTCCTCTTTGCCGCGAAGGTACGGGAGAAAGGAAGCAAAAGGTCGTGGCAAAAGAGAGAAGCGCCTTTTTCTCTCTCTCTCTCTCGCGTCCTAATTTTCTTACATATTTACATTCAAGTTTTCGTCTCTCTTATTTGGCAGTCCTTTCATCCCGCATTCATTTGTATTCTCTCTCTCTCTCTCTCTCATATAATTGCACTTTAATTACTTTAATAAACTTTTTACGACCAACTTTTTTTTTCTTTCGTATATTTATTAAGCGCTCGGGAACAATTGTCCCCGATGCTGCATTCTCGCGAGAAGAAAACTGTGGGAACGGTGTTCTGCATTCGTGTCGCGTCGCGTCGCGTCGTTGATTTTCAGGTCGGTTGGCTGCGCGCCTCGGACCAGACGATTCTCTCGATCCACACGAGGATCGTGACGCATAATGCACGTATCTCGGTCTCGTACGAGAGCGGCGGAAGTTCCGGGTCCGGCGGCGCGTCCGGCGGCATCTTCGGAGTGACGGGAAGTAGCCAGGCCACGGAGGAAGTCGTCAACGGCACGTGGCGTCTGCATATACGCCAACTGAAGGAATCCGATAGAGATTGTTACATGTGTCAGATCAACACCAGCCCGATGATATCCGAGCTCGGTTGTCTTGACATACACGGTAAGTGTGTGTGTTTGTGTGTGTGTGTGTGGTGTAAACTCTTATCTCGTATCTCTCCTCCTACGTAGCGCGTTTACGACGGTGTGAGGTAATTGTCTCAATGACCGGACATTTGTTGAAAAATTATTAACAACGTAATTATTTATATAAATTTAGGGGAACTCTATAATATTTAAAATTAAAATATTTTATTGAAAATTAAATATCGTATGATTAATATTTACATCCAACAATTATTTCTTCAATACATGTCCGACAATTGAGTCATTTATCTTTACGCGTGTGTCCGTAATTTCTCTTCTTCAGTTTTCGATCATTTTTCTCTCGGAAGCAACCGACGCGAGTTATTAAAAAACATCAAAAGACGGAAACTAGGTTGAAAACGTGCTCGCGGAGAGCAATGCATAATGCGAATATTACTTAAAAAGCGTTTATTTAAAAGAATATGCAGATCGAAACGCGATGAATAAAAAGATCGGGGGAAGCGCATTCCACATGTGCTCAAAAACATTTGCGAGCCTCGTCCCTCGAACGAGCGTCGAAAAAAATCGGAAACCGCGTATAGGTACGTCTCACAAACCGCGTACAAAAGATCCTCTCCATAAAATTACCCTCCTCTTTCTCCCTCTCTCATGTCTCAAATGCTCCACTTAAAGCGTGCCTATTCTCGCTCCCTTATACCCTTACACACCCGTCTTCACCCGTATGTAAACGCGCGCGTTGAGAATGCTCTTCCTTTCAAAGAGACGGCCCAACAAAGTGCCGTCGGTTTTACGTAATGACTTTCATAAAGTACTCGTACGAGACAAGGATGTTTTCCCGCCGTGGGAACGGATACGCGGGCGACCCACGATTACGTATTTTATCCGCCGTTATATGACCGCTTGTTCCGCAGTGCCGCCCGACATCGATTACGGGGGTGATACCAGCGCTGATCTAGCAGTGGCGGAGGGCGATAATGCGACCTTGATCTGTCGGGCAACAGGACGTCCGACGCCGAGAGTATCTTGGAAGAGAGAAGATGGGGAACCCATCGTCATAAGGACCTCCATAACCGGTAAGAGACAACCCGAAGTTGTCCCGAAAACAAAAAATAACCGGAAAAAAAATCTCTGCGATATATTCTATTTCCCTACAATCATTAGTTTGTGTCATACATGGGAGAAAAATGTTATTCTCGCCAAAAATTGCTATTTAAAACTTCATTCAACAAAGTAATGTTAAATAAATAATTGAGATAATGAAATAATTCAAGTTGCTTCAATAAAATTAGAAAAGCAATGCCGCGGCGAACAATTGGATTGGAATTTTGTTTAAAGGTTTATAAGGTTTTCCCTCACACTTTATCGATAAAGAAAGACCGACTGAAGTGTACGCGCGCGCGCGCGAAGCACTTTAGATAATAACACACAAACTAACATTCTCTCGAGTAGACGATATGATATTATACGTCCTGGCATAATTTGATATTAATTGCATAATTAAGCGCTAGTATCTAAGATGCGCTCGTAGAGTCGCTTGTTTCGAGAGGTGCATTAAGCACGACCCATTATCGCGTCCCCGGGAACGCGCAGTTGAAATCCTTTCTCGATTGCACTTACTGTCATTGCCACCTCGCGTTTTAATCGATCGCGTCGTCGCGGCAAAAAGCAAAATCGTTGAAGTTACAGCTTTTTCCTTTCACGCAAACTGCCTTTTAATTGCGAACAGTAGTGTTTGTTTATTCATTACTCGCGCGCTAATATATATATATATATAAGCACTCGCGAAAACAGAGAACTTTATTTATTTATTTTCTTTTTTTTTTTCTTATCCTCTCGCGACGCTTCATTTAATCGCGAAAGTTTCGCGCAAGAGTTTGCTCTCTCGTAATAAAAAATCGATGTAAAGTTTCATCGAAGAGTCACGTTTGTTCGTGTAATATTTCTTTCGTGTTTGCGCGCGCAAACGTGACGATCGCGATCTCGGAGATTAACTTTATAATGAGACAGCGAGAGCGGACTTCTCCGCGTTGGAGAGAAGTTGGTGGTGAGTCAAGAAAGCCAAAGAGAAAGACTGGGAGATTCGTGTTTTCACGGGTATGTAGATTGGGGGGGTGTAAGAAGACGAAGAGACGAGAGAGGATGTAACGAGTAAGCTCGTTGAAACAAGTTCCTCTTTGTAAACTGGCCTCGAAGACGAAACGAGAGGAAGAGAGAGAACGCGCGCGCGCGTGCATGCAACCGAGAAAGCATTTTCTCCCGATAGTAACCTTCTCGTTTTGTGTATTACGTTACGTATATATACATACGTTAGATACGTGCAGAGATCCCCGTAGCGCGTAAATTGACGCGTACGCTCGCATTCGCGAGTCTCTCGAGTTAGGCGAAATTGGTCGGCGGTAACTGCCTATCTCGTTTGTACGACCGGCTATCCTCGCGAATTCGCGCCCGTTACTCCGCGGCTCTTGTCACAACGACAAGGCACTTTCGATACGAAGCGAAAGAACGCTTCTAAAAAGCTCTTCCAGCCCCGGAACTCGCCGAGAGAAAACCCACTCGACTGTGTATTCGCGACAGTCAAAGATAAATTGTTTCAATGGTCGGATATTTCAAAGAAGCACTTATTAGACACGTAAATATTAAACAGAAATGCAACAATTTATCAAACGTTTAATCAGATAATTTTTTTAAACACATTCCCGAAGAAAACACAAAATCTTGCACACGTGGCGACAAATTCGATATCTGATTATAAATAAATAATCGTACGTAATTATTGCATGAGACGCGATATCTCACGTGACTGTATATAATTTATACGTGCCAGAATTTTTTCACATATGAATGAACCACTCTCTTTTTTTTCTCGAGTTTTTAAATATTCTAGTTCCTAACTTTTTACACGTATGAATTTTGTTAAAACTATTTTTTTTTAATAAAAAAATGTACGACCGGTGGTACATGTCCGCGGTCATTGGGACAGTTGCCTTGTATTTTCTCGCTTTCGTTCTTCAGTTCGCCGTGTTCATTTTCGCGCGGAATTTTCGCGGTTTTTGACGGCATTTTTTTTAATGCTCTCTCTTTTTCATGTTGCGTCGTTTTGCTCTCACCTCTCTCTCTCTCTCTCTTTCTCTTTCTCTCTCTCGACACCGTAATCGAGAAAGTGTGTGAAAATAATCGGAGCGTAATCGAGCTCCGTTGTTTCAGTTTTAGAAGCGTTTCAGAAAGCCAAGTAAGCCAAGGGGATCGCGATCGATCGCTTTTTCTCCGTGAACACGCGGTGGTAAAATGTTCTCCCGTGTACGCAGGTGGTAGCACTTTCGAGAAGCACGACCACTACAACGGCTCGCTGCTGCATTTCCACCGTGTCGAGAGGCGGCAAATGGGGGCGTATCTCTGCATCGCCAGCAACGACGTGCCGCCAGCGGTTAGCAAGCGGGTGACGCTCGCAGTGAATTGTAAGCTCGATTCGTTCTCCGCTCGAGATGTTCTCGCTGTTAATTATCTCTGAGAAAGTATGACTAATTCGTTCAAATCCCACATCAAAAGAGAAACGGGCGATGTACACACACGGGTACGATTGTACATATAGCTCGAGTGCGCAGCGCTCGAGCTGTCGCAATTTCACGAGAGAAAGAAGATTTGCCCGCGTTATGCGGGAGAAGTTTCGAAACTGAGGAACGGAAATAAAATGAAAAAAAAAAAAAAAGAAAAAAAGAAAAAACCAGAGAAACACAAAATTTGATTCTTACTTTCGCGAGAAACTTTTGTAGTGTACTTTAGTTTTTTCAACTTTTTCTCCCCGCGCGTACACACACACACACGCGCGCGCGCGTTCGAGGAAAAGTTGCTTGCGCGCGAGTTTTCCATGTACACTTATTTTATTTCCATAGTCGCACCCGTCGTAAAAGCACCCAACCAGCTATTAGGCGCTCCTCTGGGTACAGATGTGCAACTCGAGTGTTACGTCGAGGCATTTCCGAACACGATCAACTATTGGGTGAAGAATCAACGAGGCACGGAAGACGAAATGTTATTAGAAGGGTGAGCGTTATTCTTTCTCTCTTTTTTCTCTCTCTCTCTCTTTTTCGTCGTTCCGCTCTTTTGTTCGTTACGTTTTTTTTTTTAATAATTCGCGGTAATACCGTTCGGGATATAAAGTAATACGATAAAATTTCATCAGCCGCCACAATGAAATCATTATTAACGCTCAATCCGTCCGAATGCAATGCGCAGACCGAAATACAGCATACGGGAGGAGCGCACGGGGTACACGGTCCTGATGTGGCTTTTAATCAAAAAATTCACCGAGAAGGACGTCGGTAGTTACAAATGCGTCTCAACGAATAGTCTAGGAAAGGCGGACGGAACTTTGAGATTATACGGTAAGTTTTTTTTTTGTTGTCATGACGGTCAAGAAAAATATATATAATAATCGCGAAATCGAAAATTTGAAATTCGTTGTTGTGACGCTGCACTTTCAGAGATTAAAATCGGTATCAGCGACCGAGGGCTACGTGGAAAGGATCCATCGGTATCTATCCTCGACGGTGAGTAGAACGCATTGCTCTTTTTCTCTCTATCTCTCGCGAATATATTGCGAATATACTGTTCTCTCCCTCGTGTACATGATACCAGTGATTTTGCCACTTGGTTTTCTCAGCGCGGTCACGTTTCGTCGAGAGAAAATGAATTGTCACAATTTCCGTGAGTGAGCGTGAAAGACACGACGATTTTTCCAGGACTGGCCGAGGCCGCTCAAAGTTCCGGCGCCAGCAACGTACTCGGAGGTCTCTCCAAAAGCGGTAGCAGCTTGTCGCACTTTCTATCAATGTTTTTCTTCATACCGATATTGTGGCCACGGTGAGAGGACGGCATCCACTACTGGTCACCGCTAAGCTACTTAGTGCCGGATGACTTTGTGCCAAAAAAAAAAAAAAAAAAAAAATATATGGTAGAAGAGATGTACGTACACGGCAAGAAACGCGCGAGAGAGTATGTGTGTGCATGTGTGTGTGAAAGAGAACGAGAGAAAGAGAGGGAGAGAGAGTGAAAACCAGATAATAAATAGGAGTCTTTGGTGCTCCAAATTCTTCCTACTTTCCTTTCTTACTCCCAGAGTGTCGAAGACATTTTTAGAACAATGGATGTTGTCAATGTACGCGTCGCTTTAGATTCGCGTTTCGCAGATCGACGGACCAAAGCTTGATTTGTATCACCTTGTTCAGCTGCTAGTAGAAAACCCGGAGAAAACGAACCGAGCGTCCGACACCATTTGTCTACACACACCGTTTGTATACACACACACACACACACACACACACTTGCGAGAAAAGTTGTGGAAACATCGCGCGAGAGAGAAAGAGAGAAACGATGAAATATCTCTACCATCTGAATCAAATATAAATCAAGCTTAAACTGTCGATACGCTGACCGACGAATACGAAAGGGGGGATGGCGAGGGCGTTTGGCCCAACGCGGAGATGCTTAATGAATCGACGATAATAATCAACGGTCATTTTATTATTGATTTTACGCGCTGCTGACTGACTTTGAACGTCGGAAAAAAACTTTGATGTTTCGAAATAAAATTAAGAATTGAACGTTGTATGTCTTGTGTGTTTTGTCATTTCAAGCCACAAATTTCACAGCACAATATCATTCGTCTATTTTCTTTCGTCAATTAATTTTTTTATATAATATATAAGTTTTGATTTTATAATATATATTAAAATTGTTTATGTAGTATATAATGTTTTATTTAATATATATATAAAACTCGATATACTTGTAGTAATCACGTATAAAATTATTTTATTTAATTTGAAAACTATATAAATGGAACAACAGTTAGTTATATGTATAACATTGTATTGAAATTAACCGTCAGTTTTGTTTTGTGAGTCGAAACACGTTTGAATTTAATGCTACAGCCTATTTTCAAGCCTCGTCCACCAGACGACACCACTTTCCATCTTACAGCACAGGTATAGTGAACTTAATTAAAAAAAAAAAAAAAAAAAAATCTGTTTTTTATTTTTCATTGCATTTATAAAACATACATGTGTAAAAGGCGTTACTGGTTTCTTTTATTATACCTATGACCATCATTTTTAGACGAAAACTTTCGTTGTTTATATATCAAGTAATTTCAAATTCAAATTTTTGCGTTAAATTTGCCATATTGCGGATTCGATTAAAATACGTACACATAACGAGATATCATCCTCGTTGTCTAAGTTTTTGTGACTCGGTCAAATATAAATTCACACAAGAATTTAAAAATATCAATCTCACATAGCGTCCATTAGACGCCCGATGAACGGTCGTAATGTTCATGTGACGTCTAATGAAGGTTTGTTCGTGTGAGATAATGCAAAAAAAACTATAACATACTTAAAACTATAACATACTTAAATTCAATGCAAGCTATATTATTAAAAGAGTGACGTACATAAATATTACACGTACCTGGCAACGTATAGTGATGTGAATCAATTGTCCGTTCGCAGCGTCTCGGCGGGAAGATCGCAACAGTACAATAATAATCGCCGTTTGTGGACACGAAATGTCATTTTGCTGTTCCGATTACACTCGCGTTCGTTTTCACACGTAACAGCAACTGCGCTTAATTAATAAATTAAATGATACGTTGGATACTTTACACACACACACAACCTTCGCGTAATAATCTATCCGAAAAGTCACTCGATCCGATATACTCGCTAAAGATACTTGCAGAGCAAATTGAATATAAGCCGTTTATCGCGACACATTTTTTCGATTAACTCGATAAACTTTTGAACACGAAATCCGCTTTTTTGCGATAAAAACACGCAACAAATAGAAAGAGATTTGAATGCACTTCGCTTGACGCCATGCAATCTCATTAACTACCCGCGAGTTCAAATATATCGGAGAACGCTTGCGATTCTCGAAATATCGAAGTATTGAGATGGATAGATGTAGAACTACGTCAAGAACTACATGTAATATGGTCGCGAAATCGCGGGCAACTGTGGCGATCTAGCGGTAAGCAAGGCGAAGTAAGAGCACAACTGAATCTCACCTGTTGCGTCTGTTCGCCGTCAGATGACTGCGCTTGTTCCTAATTACATATTTATACTAGGGTTTGTCGGGGTAAATATTTAGGTCGGTTTTTGTATAAATGATAATTTATACGTATTATTATTTAATTATTTATTTATATTTATTACATTTATTACATTTATTACATTTATATTTATTACATTTATTTATATTTATTACATTTATTACATTATTATTGTTCTCTCTCTTAATCTGCCAATGCTTCTTCTAATGCGGCACAATCTTCTTGGGCTTGTATTATTCTTTGTCTTAATTGCTCTAATATCTGATTTGCTCTCTGCAATAATTCATTCCGTCGCTGTATTACCAATAATAGTTCTTTCTTTTTTTCTTGGAGTTGCTCAATTAACCTCCGAGGGGAATGGTCGTCCTGATCCCTGCGCTGCATCTTCAAAAGATAAATAAATTCAAGTTTTAAAACAGAATGTATTATATATATTTGTAAATATGACACTAATCTAATTTACACTGACTTCTCCGATGACTTCTCTAAATTGAGCACTTTTCCGTGAGAAACTATCCGCGCCTAAAAATATAACAAAAGTAGAATACGTTAAACAAGTTATAAAATTACTAAAGTACATTTTTATTAAAAAGTAATATCGTAATGCGTACCTTGGGACCACTATGTTATAAAATTCTATGTTGTAAAAGGAAAAGTCTTCCGTTTCCGCAGTCTCAGTCAATCAGCTGCAATAATAGACAAAATTTAGTTTCTAGCCCGCCGAAAGCGCGAACGACGCGATGCAAATGGACTCGCCCGATTACCGTCATCAACGAGTACGCGATGCA
>QVOA01020201.1:0-41168 GCA_014825685.1 Pseudomyrmex cubaensis
TTTTTTTTTTTTTTTTTTTTATGTGTCACACGCGCGCGGCGAGAGAGACCTTGTCTCGTACGCATACAAAAGGTGGGTCAACAATTTGAACTTGCTCGTGTTTCCGGGCGGGGAGACTCCGGTTACGTTTTATGCAGATCGCTTTCGCGCGTGTGTATCGTTAACGTTGCGCTTTTGTAATTCGATCCGATTTATTTTCAATACGCTTTCACTGCTTATAACGTAACGCTAAAACGGATGCGGAAAATGAAATTGGAAGAAATGTATTTCGAAATTTTAGAACTTCAGCGGGAGGTATTAATGGAAGAGCTTTTTCGGAGAAAATCTCGTTAAAAAAAATTGAAACTTGTTAAAGAATTTAGTCACGATTACCTCTCTCTTTCTCGTACAGAATCAAAAGGGATTTTGAATATATGCTACTCACGCGAATCGAAAGAGAGCATCTCTCTCGCGCCGCACACTCGACATTGTCATCACGAAATTCCCAGCATTTGCCGCGGTTAGTCATCAACAATTCCGCCGCACTTTTGCGATCTACGAATCCGATCCGTGTTATTTATGTAGTGTTGTCCGATTTGTTTGACGCGCTTCACTCGGCTCGTGATATAACTGCGAGATCGAACTGCACTGATACGTGTTATCTACTTCTGATGTGACTCCGAAAACGTATAATCAACGTTTACCGTTGGCGCGAATACGTCGACCGAATATTAATTATGTCCAGTCCCCGCGACTATTTGTTATTCGCAATATGTCGCGATATGTGCATTTGCGTAATAACAGCAATTAGAGATTATCGTTCGGCGCGCAATTAACGATCGGATCTCTCGAACGAGTTAAAAAATGATAAACTCCGATGTTTGCCGTTTGATTTCTACCGGCGAATATCAATTCCACGCGCATTACCGCACGCGTTATTAAGTTTCCGTTTAATTTTGAGTCCGGATATTTGGTGTGAAATTAATGACGCACGATTTGGACAAATAGGTACATTCTGTAACAGCAGTCAGATATAAAGGTATTGCAATAATTTGTTTTTTGGCAAACTTAAAGAGTGATTTTGCAATTCCGCTTTTGTGAAAATTACTTTTTGACACAAATTTACGAAATGACGTTTTAATTTCCGTCGATCACCGCGCGAACATGGTCGCAATTTGGTTGACACTCTTCTTGCGCGGAACTTTCTTTTCGGGGGGGAAGGGGGGAGCAACACGGTTCGGCGGATTTATATTTAGATCTTAATACGCGTACATTTAAAGAAGGAACTATTCTGGACAAGCCAGCGCGTATACACGCGACTATTTCCGCCGCTTTCTTTTTGTCGTAAACGGTGATAGATACTTCAACATGAAGCGATTTGTATCTCGCGCACCGGATGCCGCTGTGATTCTCGTAGGAGGTTTTAAAAAATCACGGGAGAGGAGATGCGGAAATTTCCGAATGTAAAATGAATTCACAGAACTTTGGTTTATTATTTCACGGCGTGTTTTCAAGATCGACGCGGAACGCTTAATTTAAGAAAAATAAAAACTTTCGACTCTATCAGCGTTCTAAGTCTTTTTTTTTTTTTTTTTAGATCGAGTTTCGACTCCGAAGAATTTCACGCTTCCATTACGAATCCGTGTAATTTGCGTGTACTTGTGGTTTTTTTTTTTCTACAAAGAGATAAGATAAATTATATAGAGAGAAAATCGAGTCAAGAACAAGGCGACGATAAAAAAAACATTTCTCGAACGTGTTTCCAGCGCCTCGTCGTTTGCCTCATCGATGCGCGCGCGTTCATTAGCATATATGCGTTAGCGCGCGGAAAATCAACGCGTGCAAATTCTCTCTCGCGCCCATTTCGCATGCGAAACTTCAACACGCCCACACACACGCGTACACGTACATACGCACGCACGTAACGAACACACCTTGCGCTTCTTGCAGTTCCTCGGATCGTGGTACATAGTACAGTACTACGCAAGCTCGGAGGAAGCTCTTGCGTACAGATGCATGAGAGCCGAGCTCTCGGTCTCGCCCGAGAACGCCGAAGTTACCATGAATTTCACTTACAGCTTTACCGACGATCCCATCAACGAGCTGCTCGTTGGTAACATCACGTGGAAAATCCCGTCGCCGGACTCACCTGCTCACTGGGTGCACGCCGAGCTTCCATGTAAATAAGAGTCATGAATATTTTTGTTAAATAAAAGTCGTTCCTTTCTCTCCTCCGTCAAACTGGAATGTTTTTATCCGGATTTTATACCGCGTATACGGAAGAGAGATTTTGCTCTCTTTCTAATTAAATTCCTTTTTAATTAAATTAATCAATTTTGAAATGTTTCATATAAGCCCTGATAATTTACAATCGAATCTTATATTTCAGGTTGCTGATTCAATATAGCATCACGTGTAAAAGTTTAAAACTCACTATTTAAAAAAAATATAAAAAAATATAAATATAAAAATATAAAAAAGAGATATTAATAATAATAATAATATTAAAATATTCATTATATAAAATGTTCATTCGTGATTATTATCGTAATGTTTACAAAGCTAGATTCAAGATAAATTTAATATAAAAATGCTTTTAGACGAAGGAGTGTACAATACGTATGTGTTAGATTCGGATTACAAGTCCTGGGCGTTGCTAATGCACTGCGCTGAAAAGAGCAAAAGCCCGCGATACTTATCGAGTTTCATCATGAGCCGCGAAGAGAGCCTCGGGCCAAACGTCATTTCTTATCTCCGAGAGAAGTTACCTAGGTACGTTTTACTCTTCCTTCGATACTAGTGCGATTGCCATGGATTTATCTTCTCTCAAAATACTAAAAAAAATTAAAATTCATCTTTCGAAAAATATTAATGTTTTTCGAAAAATTGTTTTTAATTCGCTTTTAATTCGCAGATACGATATCGACTTGGAGTACATGTTTCCCATGGATCAAAAACAGTGCAATAAGACGAACAGTTTGGAGGATATGCTGATACCGGGACTGGTGTTACCCAAGCGAAACTACACCGCCAGGAGACACCCGCTGAAACGGAAACATAGGCGTCAACAAGCTTAAATTACAAGAAAAACTCGTTTTTTTTTTTTTTTACTTCTTTGGGCTAATTTTATTAATTCAATTAACAACGTGTTATAATATTCTTCGTCTTATTTATCTCCTTCCTCTTATTTATAATTACATAAGTGTAATTAATTTGTTATTGTTTTCTTTAGAACCGTCGTCTCTCTCTCGCTCTCTCTCTTTCGCTCTCAACATCTTAGCACAAATCAAATAAATTGACACACACGTGTAGCAGCACGTACTGTCGTCACGTTCACCGTCAATGTCATTAATCATTTATCATCATTATCATCGTAACCATTATCTCTCTCTCTCTCGTGTCAGTATCATCATTTTAATATCATTAGCGTAACAGTCGTCGTCGGAGTATCACTCAACGCACCTAGTACTTAATTACTGGATATGGCAACTACACACAACTTATAAGAAATATTACAAAATCACTTGTGACTCTCTCATTCTTTCATATTCACGCTTTCGCAACATTCGAACGCATACATATCACACCGACGGGCGACACCGTTTTTTTTTTTGCTCCCCACATAATGCGCAAACATCACGAAAACTCACACCCGGTGAGAAGCGGATTCTCCCGGCCCGGTCGTCAGGACAAATTCGGCGGGGCGTCTTGATTTTGTTTTTTTTTTTTCCGTCTCGCCGACTTGCGACTTCTTAAATATATATATCTATATATATATATATAATGTACTCGGCGATCCCGTTGCGATCGTTCGTAGCACGAAATAATGTAGGAAGATTGCACAGAGGGAGGGGGCAAGGAAAAACACCAAGACGCTCGCGCGATGAGTTCGCTTTATGTTTCGAAGGAGATCGTGTAGCGACGACCGCGCGCAAAAGACAAATCGATGGATGCCCGGAACGGATATCCGCAACGTCGTTTTTTTTTTTTTTTTCGTTTTCCGCTGAAACTGCCACACCACAAGTATCGCAAGTACACGCGCATTCATTCCTTCGTTCTACGGGCAAATATGCGTATGCACAAATCACCTATTTTTAGTTCCTAATTAATTCTGTTTCTTTAGTATTAATTAATCATATATTTTTTTTTTTAATTCTGATTTTTGAATTGCTTATAAATTAATTTTATCTAGTCGTTAAATCCGTTTTATCCTCGTAAATGACTTGCTTCTTCACTTCGCGCGCTTTTTTTTTTCTCTATAGGTGCGCGTGTATGTGTGTGTGTTTATCGAGTAGATAACGTGTGTGCGTTTTTTTGTGTTGTTATATGCGCGTGAGTGATAATATCGTTTACTATGTCCGTGTGTGTGCGCGCGTGTGTGTGCGTGTGTGTCTCTCCGCGCGAGACTGTCCTCTCGTAGGTATTTTTATTTACTTCTCATATTAGCTGGTATACAGACTATCTATTTATTTTGAAATTTTACGTTTTATAAATATCCTATAGTAAACCGTGGTTTTTTTTCTCTGTTGTTTATTTACTTCGTCCTTCGGTTATGCGCTTTTGTACGAGGGTGTAGTTAATGCGAACCGAGTGATCTTGCAGTTTTTCACGTGTGTCCTAAGTGTGTGATGTACGTTTATGCGTGTGCATGTGTGTTCGCGTGTGTGTGTGTGTGTGTTTCAAACTCGTGCGCCAACTTAATAAATCGCATACAAGTACTTCTTTTTCGAGTAAGCGTGAAATTCTCGCTATCGATATCCGCCGTCCGTGCATTCGTCCGTTTCGGGTCACGCAGAATGCAAGTCGGAATGATCGTCTCGGGGAGAAGGAATGGTTTTGAGCTGCTTCGAGAAAGGTGAACGACGAGTGAAAGACTGGGAGGCACGGCCGAACGCACGGCGTCAAACAAGCAACGGCGGTCCCGATTGTCGGAAGTGGAAAGAGAAGCCCGGTGTGTGATCACAGAGGCGGGAGGGACAAAGAGAGAGAAAAACGAAAGAGAGGGAGTGGAATACAAAAGACGGATGAAAGAAGCGCTCGTGCATACGCGTGGATCCGTCGCGGCAGTAGTTTTTCTCTCCGCGACAGAGAGATGATGACACTCGGTAGATATTTAGTTAGAAGTACTAGATGAAACCGGCGAAGTTCTCTACTGCTTAAAGTTAAAAGTTAAATGACGGACGGCCGGCAGCACACCAGTTCGCGTTCTTTCTTCTTCTATTTTTTTTCTTCTTAAACGGTTAGACGAATTTTTTTTTTCGATATTTATTTCGACGGGATATTCTCGTCTCTTGCTACAATTTATATTTCTATTACTTTTAAACGGGCACTGCCGTGCCGCACGCGATCTCTAGTTTGTTTTTCGTTTAAATAGTTTTACGATAAAGTTACGATAGGAGGCAATTACAGTTTTTTTTTTTTTTTTAGTTTTTTTTTTGTTTTTTTACGGAGAGTCGACTGATAGATGCCGCAGGTAAAGAGGCGTGCGTGCGAAGATGCAGCCGTTCGGTTCGCAGCGCGAAGCACCGAAGCGGCCGTTTGCTTCTCGTTTTCCGGTTTTTCTTCCCGCATTCCGCGGAATCTTCTCTTTGGTGCGTTTTTTTTTTTTTTTTTCACGTTACCGTGTACGTAATATCGCTGCACGTGACTCGCGTCGTGAAAACCAGGAATGTGTCGAGAGAAATGCGACAGACTGCGTGTGTATATGTGTATGTGTGTGGAAAAGAGAGAAAGAAACTACCTCCCCGTTCGAGAGACGTTCCCGACGCTGATATATCGGCGATTTCATCAGTTTAATCCCCCTCGACATAGGAAGAACAGGAACACAGGGAGAAGAAGGTGCTGGAGAAGTTGGTGGTCCGCGAGAAAGCGTCCGTTTTTCTCAGACGCGTCGTGACGTCGTCGTCGTCACTATAATTTCCGTCGTGTTCGATGATGACGTGTTCTCTATGTTTCTAAAAGGGTCCGATGTCTCGCGATGTTGACGACTGATAATTGCTTGTCGACGTCAGGACGACTCGGACACATCGCTCTCTCCTCATGTCGCGCGACTCGGTAATAAACAACTACGCAGCGATGGAAAGAACTTTATGAACACACTGCTATCATTATCGTCGTCGTACAGTCACATACTCCGGTCTCGATCGTTTTTCACTTGGGCGACTGGCGACGAGATACATTTGCCGGTATTGTCCGGCTGGCAACGACGCGATTGCTTTGTTGACGTGCGTTGTTGTTTGAAACAACGGCGATCTTCGCGACAAGAAAGTTCGAGGTGATTGTGTTCACACGATTATTAATACTTCGCCCTCGACGAGCCGTTGCAGTCCGCGGTGACGACCTGACGAATCGGCGAGGACCGCTGTCAGTAGACCCAGGAAACGGGCACCCACTGTGGTGTCGTGTGCACGCGCTCGATCGCGGCCTCCAGCTGGGCGATCGTCTCGTCGAGGTCGTTGTTGACGATCGTCAAGTCGAAGAAGTGGCCGTACGCCTGCTTCAGCATGTCCGATTCTTTCGCCAGCCGTTCCAGACTGCCGTCGAACTGAAATGAGAGAGAGAGAAAAAAAGACGCTTGTTATTAATTATTTTCACAGATGACAAACCTCTAATTAATATTGATTAAAAATTTACTTCGTGTGAATCATTTTACTAAGCGAGTAGTCCGAGTGCCGCGAATAATAATATCTCTCTGAGCGCGCGTTTAATTCTTCGTGTTGAGAGCTTGGCCTACATAGATATTCTCTTTACTGTAACATTCACGCTTTTTGACGATTTCCTTCCGCGGTGCAATCGCGAAGCTAGTCAATCGGAACAAATGAACCAATAACTGTTCGATTACTCGGTTTAATTCATTTGAAGAGCAGCGAATATAATTCACCCAATTGTTTAATTGGCGTGCAAGCATCGTTGTGCTCAGACTGCGAATCGACAGTCGAAATCGTTCAGCGTGTGGGTCAGAGAATATTTGCAGATATCAGTGTTTCCTGTGCGAACTCCTTGATAAGCTCTTCACCTTCTGAAACTTGTAACTATGCTGCTGCGCGCCGTTACAGAACGGAATCTCGTTGAACATTAATCTCGCTTCGCGTAGCAATCGCTTTGAGAAAGACCGCACTTAAAATAATTTTATTGAACGGTATAGTTATAAATTACAAAAAAAAGTGTTCAAGTATGTCCTTTATAAGCGCATAACTGCTTCTCTAATTAATTACTTTTTTTTCATGCCGTGTAATTTAATAAATATAAGAGATAAATGCGCGCAACAAAGTAATTGAAATATAGCGAGAGCTAATTTTTAATAAAGTTTAAAATGAGTTCAATTAAATCTTTTACATTAATGTCGCGAGAGATATATATGTATATCGTATACAATATTCCAATAAAGCGACAGCATTGTAGCCACACAAAATATTTTGTATATTTTATAACAAATTCACAATGCTTTTATTTTCCTTTTGTATTGGCTCATCGATAAATCTCATATTGTGATAAAATGCGCTCGCTTATATGTCGACGCGACCTATCTTTGCAGAAAATATCCGAAATATGCGACACACATATATAAGTGTATTCTTCGTTCGTGAAGAGTTATTGTCGTACTTACGTCCGTAACGTTCGCGAACGCCGGCGCACCGATGAAGACGACGTAAGGTGCGAATTCAGCTGTTCGTAGAATTTTCAGCGCCTGCGGCTCGACATCCAATATAGCCATCTTGCCCTCTTCGTGAATTTTGCGAATTGTTTCGAGCTTGGTTCCGTACATAGCTTCTTCGTGCGTACCTGTGTACAGTTGAACAAATAAACAAATTAATTAACATATTTGATCGGCACATCAAAAGCGAAATCTTTAAAAAACTATATATGTAGCTTACCGTATTCGAGGTATTCATTAGCAGCTATGTCCGCCATCATCTCTTCGTGCGATATGAAATAATAATTACGACCATTTTCTTCGTCGCTTCGTGGAGACCTCGTTGTATCTGCCGAAAACAAAATATTCGATCAAGGTTTTACGAGAAGGTTTTCGCATATTTTTATTCTTTTTTTTTTATATCTTATTCTATACAAACATTTCTTCTAAATGTAAAGAACAATTTGATGGGATTTGAATTGACAAGTTGAAATACTTACGCGGAATAGGATAGGCGTATTTATCGGGATGCTTGGAGATAATCGTATTCTTTATATGTCGTCGACCGACGCCATGTGCTCCCAATAATACTAAAGTTTTCCGTTGGAAGGCAGGATCTGTGAAAAAAAGACAATTTCGAAATTACATAAAATATCTTTTTATGTCACGGCAATTCGTGTAAAACTCTTTAGAAAATAGAGATTTATTTTGAAAATTTGAGAAAAAAATAATTGATTAGCGAATAGATTAAAACAGACGTAATATGTGTGTGTGTGTGTGTGTTTAATTTAATATTCTTCATCAAATGGAAAAACTTACAAGGAAGCTTCACGACCTCTTCGTAGGTCACCAGGTCCAGCTGGTCGAAAACGGCGTTGTGCTTTGCAAGATATTTATCCTTGTATTGCTTCTTTTTCCGGCCGAATATTGAGCAATTTACTGCAAGTACACAGAGAATCGTCAAATATAGACGCCGGTACCGGAGAAAAAGAGAGAAAGAGAGAAAGAGAGAGAGAGAGAAAGAGAGAGAAAGAGAGACGGGACACGATCTACCTCTGTTCTCAAAAATAATCTGCCCGGTGTAAACTTGCAAATTACTGTGCAAGTGTCATGTTACGGAATTCATTATCCGTGCTAACTAACGAGTTCCGTGCCTTTATAGTGAACGACCGCTAAATCAATTTTAAAGGACGATCACAATAGCGCGGCTGCACAGCCGGAGGTATAACAAAACAAATTCAATTATATAAATATATGTACATGTATAAAAAAAAAAAAAAAACTATAAAAAAGATCTTAATACACATACAAAAAGAACTCACTAATAATTTAAATTGCATCATATTGAAGAGAGAGCGAGAGAAAAAATTATCGAGTCCGCAGAAGCCAGTTGCGTGTAAAGTCGTTCGCATTGCTCTAAATGCTTCCCGATCGCTTTCATCTAACAAGGTAAATAAGTACGTGGTAAATTGCCTAAAAAAACAATTTGTGTTTCATTGTCCTGATAGAAAACGCATCGCGATTGATCGGGTGCACTAAGATAAGTTTGCAGTCTTTCGTAAACACTTGGAAAACGATCGAATAATAATAATAATAATAATCTGCATCACACCGAAACTACTCTGCGATTATAATTAGGTATCGTTTCCTGAGTCAAGCAAAGAATTCTTGATCTAATTGATAAAAAAGAGTTTCATTCCGTCATCACAAGCCGCAAGTTCGAAAGAAGCCATGCCCAGAGGCACTCGGGGGAGTCCTATTGAAAAAAAAAAAAAGGAAGGGAGTTTGTTCCAGCAGGTCACAAGATGACAACGTTATTACAGATTAAGAATCGCAGTGAGAAAATTGTTGAGAGACCTCGAACGGAGGCCGTCACAATCGAACGCGAATTGCCTCGCGAGCGATTTTTATCCCCGAGCGATTACAAAGAACTGCTGAATTATATATATACACATATATATATATATATATAGATCGGGAAATTCGTGTGTGTGTGTGATACTACAAGAACGTATTTCGAAGCTGCATGTGATGGCACGTGACTGTAAGCGATATCTTGCCAAAATATACGCACGACACGAAAGATATCAATGAAATAATAGTTGCGTGAGAAAGAAATGTTTATCTCGCGATGTAAAAAAACTAGAAGAAAGTCGAGGTTTTGGCAAGATAATATATCGTGATGTAAGCGTGATTGTTGCTGACGAATATTGAAAAAATCGATCGACTATCACTATCACACAAGCTCCGACAGAGAATCGTGCGGCGATGAGTATATGCGAGAGTGAAATCGTGCGAGAGAAAGAGAGAGAGAGAGGAGAGGAGAGAGAGAGAGAGAGAAGCGTGGGTGCATGGAATGTATGCAGCATGCATTAAAGTTACGCTGCGTAAAAGCATCTATTAATTTATGACACAGAATCTATCAGAGTATCTAATATATTATTAGAACGCTTGTAAGTAATCGCGTCACGCGCGGCGCGAAAAATTCATCTACGCAGCATATATAAGATCTGGACGAACGAAAACTTCTGGGACAGGCTGTGATTTTTATTAATTCTCGATTCTTATCTGAGAATTTTAAGAAATGCACAGATGAGAAAGAGAAAGAGATAGAGAGAAAGAGAGACGATTCGCAATATTTATCGAGGAAGAACAAGCCCTCCAACGAATAACAAAAATTACCCCCAAAGATCCTGCGTGCGCTAGCCACAATTAGTTTGTCGTTTAACTTCTGACGCGCATTGTGAAAACGTTTATTATTATCCGCCGCGCATTTACATAATGAGACTGCGGGAATGATAAATCGTGCGCGTGAAATGAGTTCGAAAATGGCCGCCACGCAACTTGAAAGAGCGAAAGGCGTGCGCGCGCGCGTCGTTCCCCTTTTGCATAATACAGACCGTTTCCCGAGATGTTCGCCCTACTTTTCGTTCTCCCCGCTGTAATACATAATATAATATGCGTGTGTCCAGAAGCATGAATCCAAGTCTTGTTACTCCATGCGTCTAATATAAAACGATATATAGGTCCTACGATATAGGCTTTTCTCTACACGTTCTTTTTTTTTTTCTTTTTTTTTTTCTACCTGAAGGCGGAGACGTACCTGTCGAGCCGTCGCAGCCTTCGGCGTGAGAAGAACATCCGTGAACTTCTCCTTCAGCGTCTAGCCCGGCATAACACACACAACAACAGATATATCTCGCTGCAGCTAATTATTCCTGTAACGCTAGCGCGCGTTCCATTTGCCTAAATTCCTAATCCGCCTCCCCTCACCTTCCCCAACGCCACAAACCCACCCCTCGCTCATGTCAGCTGGCGTACACAGGCGGAGACATATGGCGACCCCGCACTCGCTTTCTTGCCACACGTTGTTCTTAAAGCGTACAGTCCGCGATTTGCATATCACTTGAGAACAGCGATCCCGCGCAATAAGAAATTCGGAGCGGAATTGGATTTGACTCCTTCTGTCGCACTTCTCTCTTCTATCGCTTCGTTCCTTTTTATCGTTTTTTTTTTTTTTTGTTTTAAAATCCGATTCTTTCGCCGCTCCTTTCGCGTGTTTCCACGGCGGCATCTCTTCTTTAAACATTTTTTACAACCGACGGAGAGACGCGCTATATAGAGTCTTAAAAATTTCACGGATCAAGTAGTAACTGTCCGAGGATAACGGTTATGTTTCTTCTTTATTCCCCGGCATCTGGAGATGATGGATGCAGAACGAGCGCCGGAGCAAAATGGTTTCGCAAACGGTCAAGCGTTTCGCGCGCTTCGAAATCGATACGTACGTCGCGCCGTACACGGTATACGTCACGTGATCGCGGTGCATATGTTATATATATATAATAAATGTATTTATGTGTATATAAATTGAACAAATTGAACGGTCTATCAACTTTGATCTTTGATCTTTAGCGAGGCTGAGATTTGTATTCACGTAAAATTTGCCGCTATACGCTCGCTCGCTCGCTCGCAAGCAACATTCATTTGCGAATCTATTTATTAAACTGCAATTTTAATTTGTTGAAAATGCTGCGGATTAATGCGAGAAGTGCACGCGTGAGTTTTGCCAATTTACATGCTAAACGAAATTTATTTACTATTTACGCAATTTATAAGCCAAGCATTTCGTATTAAATAAATTTGTTCGTTAGTTAGTTAGTAATTCCGCTCGCGTTGATTTACATTTCATGAGCTGATCGATTAATTTTAAAGAGTTCGTTTAATCGTACGTGTTACAATCGAATCGCGCAAAGAGTTTTCGAATTTTCGTAAAATGCGGTGTTTCGAACAAATCATCGACGTGACACAGAGGAACCAACGAAAATCAGATACCGATTATTCGTTCGATGAAACGGCTAACTACAACGATAATTACCCAAACTAAATTTCGTCGAATATAATTATCACTATATACGCATCTCCATTTTACGATACACATGTATATAATTGATTGATGTAAACAACGAATATACACACATGCTTCATCGTAAACCTGTAATATACACATCGAACAGCACAACACACGACACCGTGTTTCTCATTAGCACACATTCGTTTTTCTTTTTTACTTAGCAGCGGTGAAAAAAATAAAGTGAGAATTGAATTGGAAGTCATCATTACATGTGGAATGACGATGGATCGATCGAGATGAAAGAAACGTCGCGCGCGATAACGATTTTCTCGACCACTCTCTCGGGCGGAACTTTCCGGGGACTCTCTGATCTGTACTTCGGAGGAAATTCTGCGATCTGCTGGAACCAGTGATTACCGCACTCATTTTATTCGAGAGTTTTCTAACTCAACTATCTTCGCCCTCAGCGTTTCCTTTTTTTTTTTTTTTTCGCTATCTCCCTCCCTCTGTTTTATAATTGCAGAAAAAATTCTTCTTTCGGTGAATATTTTAATTGGATCTCCGTTAAAATTTTCCGAACGAAAAACGATCACGCGGAAAAAATTTCACGTTTCTGCGCCAAATTATTCCACAAAAATAAAGAGAGCGCATTTCGATATTAATATTGTTTCTCTTTTTGATTGTTGTATCGAAATTTGCAAGGTTTTTTTTTGTGTTTTACAAAAGTTTACTCATTTCGAATAATAATAAAGTCTGGTGGCGGCAAAACAAAAATAAGATAATATTTTCGTCGAAAGGATCTCGACATGGCACGTGTCAGGTTTAGTTTATTTCGGGACGTCCGACACACATTAAAAGTTTTATCCTACGGATAAGTCAGTTTGCGTGTACGTGGAGGGCAAAGTCAGGCCAAGTTGTATTACCTTGTTCTTGCTTGTTCTTCTCTATAGACATGCAGGCGATACGCCACTCCTGAAGTTCGGGCGAGGGGATAAGACCCGCGGAGCCAGCCGCGTTATCCTTTCGCGCCTGCCACCAGTGATGATCGTCCTTGCTGATGATCTGCAGAATATCGCCGGTCTTGAACGCGATCCCGGCCTGCGCGCAGGGTATCAGTTCGTCCTCCAACGGATCGTAGTCGAATTGCGCTCGAACGAAAATCTGTCGGTGCGAGTAAGAGTCGCGTTAAAAAAGTTTTTAGAAAACGATAAAACTCGGTTGTAAAATCACTAGTAGACTCGACGTCAAGGATTTCACTATGTGTGCTGATATATACTCAATGAGAAAAATTTTTTACTCGAAAAGTGTAATAAAAAAATTGAGAGAATAAAGAAAAAATTTTACTCAACGTTAACACACACACACACACACGTACAGTAAAATCGTTGACACATCCATCGGATTAGTGAGTAGTTTTTAATTGATTAACAACAACGGATCGTCGATCATAAGATGTGACTAGGACAATCGTTCTACGGACTATATCGATCGCTGATAAGACCTACACAGCTCTGCGCTAGAACATAGCGAAACGTATTCTAGATATTGCGAGGATAAAGCGAAAAAGATGCGACGTAGTAATAAAGCGTTGGCGATAGCTCTTGCAGAGAAGAAAACTATTGATATATATATATATGTATATATAACATAAACAATTAAATTGTATAAAAGAAACGTACAAAAAATCAGAGCGCTCGCAAGTTTGTCCGAAAATTGCAGTGTTGATGTTACTCTAAACACGGCGCATACATAAATTGTTTGTACATACGACTCATGAAAATATTCCGCAAAATTCGCAAGTCGTTTGACGTAACCAGCGATCGACTCGTAGCTCGATTTCGCCACATCGCTTATGAAGTTTTTAGGAAAGAAAGAAAAGGGAGGCACACGCGGGACAATCCAAATAAAAAAATAAATAAAATAAAAAAAAAAAATAGATATGACGTCGCTGTATGACGTTTTACAGTTGGTACGCAGGGTGATCGACACAAAAGGATTCTCGTTTTTCTTTTTTTTTTTTTTTTTACAATTTTTCAATCGGTTACAGTTATCGGCTCGGAAGAATTCTTTCGATCGGGCGGGGACACGAGTGAGTGGTACAAGTGCGAGCTCCTTTTGTCGTAATATGCGACTATAGCGCCATCGGCTTTTTTGGTCATCTATAGCGATACATAATATGCAGAGTACATTATGTGTGTAAAAATAGGCATACATACATACAGATAATACATACATATATATATATTTTTTTAAAAATATACACATATATATGTGGATTCCGTTTTACAAGAAGCTCAAGCACTAGTTGCTGCACATCACGCAAAACAGACGCACACGTATTTTGCACGCGCGCCCAACACGCATATCGGGAGGGATGCACGATGCAGAGAAGATGTATGCCGCGCGGCCACTACATGAAGTGAGTGTGTGAGTGAACGGCGCGATGAACGGGGTAAGTATGATGAAGAGAAGAGTATGATTTGCACAGTGAGAAGACAAGAGATATGAGAGAGAGAGAGAAAGAGAGAGAGATAAAGAGAGAGAGAGAGAGAACGCGGCTCCTAGCGCGCGTATCATTCTTCACGAAACGTCGGGGTTTAGTTATATAAACGCAGGATGTATGTGTTTTCATATATATATATGTGTGTGTACGTATTACACATGTGAAGAAGGATTGATGTAGGAGAACGAAAGGGGAATGAGAACGTTCATCGATTTCTCGTACGAATATTACTCTCGCAGTCCGCCCGATATTTCATATAATTGTATCGCTTTTAATTATACAACTAAGAATTTTCAGGAATATATCCAAAAATCAGAGCATCGACAATCCCGGATTAATTAACGCGTGTGCACTAATTAAAGCGCGTCACGTGGAGAACGGAGAATTCGCGATTGAAGAGCACCGGCTGAACACATTCTGCGGTTTTCCGTCCGGCGCGAGTAGCAGTTTGAAATATTTTAAAAGCGCGTTTGTTTCTTTCAAGCACAAAGAGTCGGACATTGAATACATACAAAAAGCACACAAATCTTGTAATTTAATATTCGTACAAGAGTATGATAAATTTGATGTGTCAATTAAATGCAATTGTTTATTATGACCGTCGTTTCTTGCGACGTTAATTCGGGGGATCACAATTTACAAATTATTCTATTAAAAATAACAATTTGTAAAATATACATATTAACGTGAAAAAAATTAATTGAAACATTAAGAAAAAACTATAACAAATATGAAGACGATATGTATTAAGATGTTTCAAGTTTCATGCGTTTTGTTGACACAAAATTGTTCATTGTGCAATAAAATTGTTAAGAAAAAGACTATTAAATTGTAACTGTATAAGGAGAAAAAGGCGATCGTTTTAAAGGTGAAAACAAACAGGTGACAGGTGTGAGAAGCAAAATTCAATAACTTACGTTTATATACTCTCGTACGTAGCGATCGCGAGATTTTTAAGTTGTTACTGGTTTTTCGGAAAATCTTACCGAACGCGAGGCATCTGCAAGTATGTCGACTTTCTCGCGGAAACATATCCTTAACACATTGTGACTCCGAAGCCCGTATAACCGTCGTCTACACGTTTTCAGAAGTGCTACGTCTACGCCAGCAGCATGTCAGCGAGTGCTCTCGTCGGAAATACACATATATATATAAAGTTCTGTTTTGAAGCATGAGAAAGAGAGAGCCGTTTCCCCGCGTGTTTCTCAAGCAGGATGACGATCACGTTTTCGCGAATTACGTCAAGTGCTTTGAGAAGCGAGAGAGAATTTTTTTTTTTTTTTTTTCGGCAAGAAATACATAGGCGCCCAGATTAGAAAAGAGTCATAGAAAACGATGAGTAAGTAAATATAATACTGATAAACATAGCGGAAATTTTTATATCTATCAAAAATTCAAAAATACAAACAAACAGTCAAAAATCAGACTAAAGAGCAAACTATTTTTTTTTTTTTTTCAGTTCAGTTTCTAATATTAAAAAAAAAAATAATAATTCCTGTACGCTACGGAAAAACTATGGATTTCTCTTATTTCTAAGCATTCCTCTGAGCGTCCATGCGAATAGGAGAATTCTCGTACGTGGACACAGAAGCGAATATGTCGTACGTGTTTCTCGAGATCTTCCGTCGCGAAAAAAAAAGAAAAAAAAATTGCTGAGATAGAAAAGAAAAATCGTTCAAGTTCGGCAAAGTTCTATTTTCCGCGAGTTCTGTAATTTTTTTTTTTTTCTCAGCGATGGCGTGTAGAGGTGATAGGAGCAGAGACAGAGAGGCATATAATGTATATACATATACATATGAATGTATATAATATATATATAAGTTATATGTACGCATAGCCTTCTAACTACAGCAGTCCAATCACACCAGATCAAGTGGCGGTACTTACTAACACTGGCAGAGGCTTAATCCTGAACAACTAGAGTGTTGAGGAAACAGAAAAAAAGGAAGATCAATTAATTAACATGTTCAACAGTCGCACCAAAAAAAAAGCGTAATACGGAATTTTTTTTTTTTTAATCCCGAGGCCTCACCTCCCGCGCCCAGTCGCGCAAGGGGAGAGGAACAAAACGTGACACAATCAACGATTGAAAAAAAAAACCACAAAAAAAAAAAAAAAGAGGTAGCACCTACAGTTGAGTCGCACGCGCGTCAACGCTTCCGAGATGCACGGTGCGTAAAAATTGCTGTGTGTGTGGCACATGCAGGCATTTTTACTAAAAAAAAAAAAAGACTCCTCGTCATTATCAAGACTGATGTGTAGTAGTGGTATTTTTCGTATTCTCGACACGAGCGTTGAGCCTTCTACGCATAATCTACGCACAAGAGACATTTCTAACTCTTTAAAAGGGAAGAAGGGAAAGGAGGGAGAAACTACCGTAACAGAACTGTAACATGGAGAAGTTCGCAATATTTCAGTTCGCTGAAAATTACATGTCGACTTCCGATCAGAAAAGTAGCAGTTTCATCGCAATTTTGAACTCGCTATAAATTACACGTCAACTTTACAACGGCTTAAAGACATTTACACTGGATCAGCAGATTGTTTATTGTACTAGAATTGCTTTATCGAGGGGAAAAGGACTTATCGCGCGCGACAACATGACTTCTCGATATCTCCGTGAAGCGTACGCGTAGATTATCGTAATTAAACCGGATACGTGCCCAACACCTGCTGTGTGCCGAGCGTACGAAGTAATTTCGAGCTCTCTCACAGGTCTGCGGCACGTGTGATGAGCGTGGCGCGGAAATGCGAGTTTTGGTGAACGAAAGAGAGAAAACGGAGAGAGGAAACTCTCTCGATGCAGGGGAAAGTCGGGGAGGAATCAAAGCGGACTTTGGCGAACAAGTTGGTAACGTACGAATTGTGTGTTCGTGATACGCCTCGCGTGAGGGAGAAAGAAAGAAAGAGAGAGAGAGAGAGAAATACCTTTACGCGCGTGTTGTGTGAAAATAAAACAAGCTGCGGTGTGGGCACAAGCTGACGGAAGTTTTTTTTTTTTTTTTTTCGTTTTGTTTTTTATCTCCGCGCAATCGCGTGGAGAAAGATCTGCAATTACATCATCGTTGAAAATAACGCGATAATTTTAGACTTCCTCCGAATTTCGCAAACGATCGAATTTACAAACAGAGATCGTTTACTTCTCTCACGTTCGAGAGATATTTTTTTCTGCGCCTCAAGGCGCTTCTTCAGGCGTTTTTCGCAATGACTTCATTGTCACGTTGCGGCTGTTTGTTGGCAAAATGCTTTTTACATCCTTGGATGACGAGCAATAATTAACGGTTTATAATACAAGGAAATGACATACGGGAAATCAAATACACAAATATGTACAACATCTATAAATTACAAAAGGGAAATAGCAGAAGTTTTTGAAACATCGAAATAATGTACAGAAAAATAAAGAGAACAATTAGTTCCGTAATAGACCCCGTGGAATCGGCTTCATAATAAATTTACTCAGTCAACGGCACTTGGATTTTATCTTCACTTTTCGCGGGGTTACGTTTAAACACAATTACGACGTGATATTAACACCTGAATTACCACCGGAAACATAGTTCGCTCGAGTTTCGGCAAACCGCGTTTATTTGTTTAACAACAACGTCAACAAACTACATCATCAGGAGCGCGAAATAATGCGGCGAGACAAATTGGACCTTGAATTTAATTATTCGCGCAAGTATGCGAGTTGCAACCGCCACCGCTCCCCGATATGACACGTTTTTGACGGATAGATATAGTACCTGCACACGCATATTTTCCCGACAAACTTCTCGGGGTTTCCGATAGAATCCATATTCCGCGGGAAATTTCTATTCTATCTGATTACAAATTCCTATCTCGCTTCGATTCCGGAATAATGGCGGGAATAATGACGACGAGTTCCTTTTATGAAACCGATTCCAGGAGGAGAGAGAAAGAAAGAGAGATAAAGAGAAAGAGAGAGAGAGAGAGAGAGCAACGACGACGCGCGTCCTCTAACTTCAGGCCGCACTATTCGAATAAAGTCACCGCGGTGTATATATGCCGCAATACGATTGTGCACTATCCCATCCCGTTTCCATAGTAACGTCGCCAAGAAAGAGAGAGAGGACAGTGCTTGGACATGGGACGACGTACGGGCTTCGTGCATTGGAAGCTGCGGTTGTTTTTTTTTTTTTTTTTACATCAAAGAAGGAAACGGTAGGCGAGCGTTGTTGGGGATAGCGCGCAGGAGGTTTTGACTGTGGTATGCCGTTGATGGGATTTTCATGGACGAGGAGGAGAGCGAACACCGGGAAAAGACAATTCTACTCAGTGATATAGCAGGTACTGCGACTATCGACAACTCGTCTGGTGGACTGACTGCTGATGCTGCTGAATCCTCTTGTCGATTTCCATCGGGACCCCGGAACTATCCGCCTCGCAAGAGCGAGCGCTTCCCGGGCGCACGGAGGCAAAGAAGGGAACAGAACGGGGAATGAAAAGAGAAAGAGAGAGAGAGAGAGAGAGAAAGAGTGTGTGTCTTTGTATCGCGAAGCAGAATAAACCCGGGTTGAAAATTTCGCAGCGGCGGATTTCTATCGAGGCGGATTCCGCTCGATTGTGCTAACAATGCACCACCACCGTCGTTGCGCACTTTTCATCATCGATTTCAGCCATGATTGAAAAAATACGCATATACACGGGCGCGCGCGAGTGTCTCATCGATAATGCGGCAATATTGTCTTTCAATTTTGACAAAGACGGATTTTCTGTTCTGTCGTACAACAAACAATCACGAGCAATGTCTCCTTTGAACGATCCCAAAGCGTTTAGAATCAACTAAAAATCGGATTCAGCGCTGCTCCGCGACACGTTATTCAAAAAGGAATAAGGCAAGAGGGTCTTTGAAAGATCCTATAAATTGGATCGTAAAAACGTCACACAGATGATGGGAGGAACACAGATACATAAAGATTACCTATTTTTTTATCCACGCATACTGCAATTAATTTGTGTATGTATGTGTGTGTGTGTGTGTGTGTGAAAAAAGTGGTAAAGGGTGGTGGTGGACAACATGTGCGACACACATAAGGGTGTGAAAATAAGATCGTAATTACCGAAAAAAACATCTTTCGATCATCGTTCGCGCGGATCTACTCGCTGGAACGGATCTCACAGCGCGTCGCTCTCTTTCGGATTTACCCCCGAACATTCGCCTGACGATGCGAAATTTCATAGACGCTCTCACGCGCGCGATCGCCAGGAATGCGATCGCACGTTGAGAATCATTTCTCGGGGAATACATCTATCCTTTGCGCGAGAAGAGCGGAGATGTCATAAATCGAAAGTCGTTCTTGCCGTCGTCGTCGGTGAGCAGACGATACGCACGTGCCGTGAATGCAATCCGAGAAACGTGCGAGGTTGAGGAATCCTCGTTCGACGAATATACAGAATTTCGTATCGCCGAGCATGTTTAATTTGTGTAAAATTTCCGTAATTTGCATCCCATTTCCGAAATAATCTCCGCGAGAAAACCACATCTTCGTAAGGAGAGAAACGCGAATCGAAAAATTTCAGTCCGTTCAAACTTTCTCGCAAAATAATAATAAAATAAAAATTCGCTTAAAATATTTTTGTCGTACATCAATTCCAATTATCGACTTTGTTTGTTATCGCGAAACCAATTTGCAAATAAACTTGTTTTCGAAATAAACGTCGTTCGAAACTGATCTCCCGTATTCATCCAATTCCAAGATCGAACTAACGTTCTCGGGACGTCTGACGGAAATCTGCGGGAAACTCTCTCGCTCGAGACATTTCGCTCTCGAGATGCCTCCTCGCGCAGAGCGATAAAGTGTCAACAGCGATCGTTGCAGGCGCGTGATCGTCGCAAGGTGCGAGAGCGATAAACGGGCGGTAATAGGGGTTGCGACAATACAGAGGGCATGTTTGACACATCTGAGCGTGCATGTATGTGTGTGTGTGTTCGTGTATGCGCGTGCGCGCGCGTGTGTATGTGTATCGTTCGCTGATTCTATTTCTATGACGAACAAGAGGTCACGTTACAGGTGACGTGCCGACGACTCGTGGTGTGTTCCAGCGGTTCATGCTTTATTATATCTTCGTACAATGTGAGTGGTTGGGAGATGAAGGTAACACCATATCCGTTGCGCTTTCGCCGATGCTGTTGCCGCTCTCGCCTAAGGGTGCGATCGAGAGGGTATGTGTGTTTGTGTGTGTGTGTGGTGGGCCCGAGAGAGTGATAGCTTCGGAAATGCAACGTGAGCGGTCCGGGGGAGGGGCGTGAAAGAGGATGCTTATCGTTACCGCGCGAGGGTGCATCGCTTCCCGTGTAACACGTGGGAGATAGTGTGCCCTGCCCTCGTTTTGCTGCTCGTCATCGCCTGGGGGAAAGGGAGAATGTTACGCTGTTTATTCGTAAACGGAACGTGTTGCCGCTCCGTTCCGAGGGGCGCACGCGTGCGCGCGCACTAATTATCGGTCGTAGAATTAGTCGTGTTTCCCTTCAACGAATACAACACGGACGCATGAGACAGCGAACGATTAACCCTTTCAGCGCTCGTTCGTTTTTTTATTTTTTTTTTCATCAGAAAAATTTGTCTTCCGCGCGGCGAAATTGCCGCGTATTTCCCGGCGAAATTCGCCCGGAAGCGTGTGTTTAATTTTCGAGATGTGTAACATTACACGAGCGCGAAAATGACAGTTAACGTTCATCCGTTCCGCGTCCTTCCGGCACTCCCGAGAATATGATAATAAAATTGTATATTTCGGAAAATATATATATAATGGTCTATATATATATATTATGTGCAACCACACATATTGTGTATATATATATAAGTATTCGTCACACCAAACAATGTGAAGTATACATATCGTAATATTTCGATAAGAGATCTGCATAGAAGTTTTGTTTCTTGTACAACACATCCATAAAACTTTCCAGCACAACGTTTACAACGCTTTTACAAAATCTAATCCAATCAAGCCGTTTTGTACACACGTGTGTATGTATATCAGAAGTATATAGAGTGTGCAAAAGAGCGAGGAAGAGTAAGGTAATATATCACGTTCTCAACGCATTTGCTTCCTCCTCGTTGCATTTCTACGTGATGTATTACGAGAGAACGAGAGAAACTGGGCGCTACGTTTAATAATAAAAAAAAAATAGAACAAAAAAAAAAAGAAACCATACGTAGAGAGATGTGCGAACATAAGCAGATGTACATGTAAGTACAGAGTATTTACACACGAATGCTACGTCACATCAAGACATATCGAAATTATAATCAGAACTGAATCGCACAATTAATATATATATATATATATTAAAATTAATAACAATATTACTTCAATAATCCTTCTGTCGAAACTAAAATCGTATATGTACAATAATCAGAGAGAAGCTTCTACAACGATTATAAATTTGCTCGACGTCGCAAACACTTTTAGATTAAGATTCACAAGTATTTCGGTCAGGTACAGAATATCGTCGAAAATTAAATGTTCATTTTCAGGTACGAAGAAAGAGGAAAGCGTCTCACTTGAAGCCGTCGTTATTTTATAGTGCGTGGTTTTTTATTTTATGATTACTGACACTCGGAGAGAAAATATTCAGAAGATTTTTTTTTTTTTTTTTTTTTTTTTTTTTGAGACTTACATTTATTATAAACAACAACGATTCGGATTTATTTGAGCCGGAAACAGACAACGAGTTATTTACGGTTTTTACCCTCAACTGCATGTACGGAAATTTTTGCACGTGTCGACCATTCGTGAATAATAAATGTCCGCAAAAAACAGAATGCCACGTCCTTTTCTTTCCAAGAATAGAATTTAATTTAATTCATTGCTCATTCAGGGAAAATTAATACGGAAAATTAATAGTCTTGTATAGATATGGTAAATACGTGAAATACGTGTTTTTGTTTTAATGTTCATTGCTATAATTGTGTGAGATTTCGAAAATATCACCTACGATATCAAAACAATTCAAACAAAGCGACAGATTTAGCTTGAGTGAAAGTCACTTTTAAGTTGTGTCGTCCGTCTTTCTGGACAATCCAATGGTTTACGAGGCGATACGATCGTCTCGAGAGGCCAATAAAAAATGAAATAAAAAAATATCTTAAATTACACTACACCAGGCTTGCGCGTAATCTACACAGTCGCGAGTGAATCCGTGCAAGAGAGACACAATGATTAATGATCCAAGAGAGAGTTTCTCGACTATACATATATATATTTAAAAAAAAACAAAAAAACAAAAAAAAATCCAGCGATGGATTCACACAACCTTTTACGTGTATATGCACTTGTATATATGATGCAGAGGGCTACCATCGGTCAAAAAGAAAAGCGTCAGTTCGCAAAGATGTCCTTCATGCAGGTGAGGGTAATAATGAGGGGTGTAACAAAAGCTTCTTTATATATGACAAAAAACACAAACAACATTCCAACACATGTGGAAACGAAAGTGTGCATTCCTTTTATATATGTACATATATATATACTATATAGATCTATGTATATATATATATATACACATATGTATTTCTTTCTCTCGTAGTGTGAAACACTATATCGCAAACTATCGTCAAACGAGGTGTTTGTCTGATCCAAACGTAGAATAAGAAAAAAATCAGAGAAACATAGAGAAAGAAACAAGAGGGAAAAGTGAGAACAAAATTACAAGAAATAGAGAATAAAAATGAAAAAAGAGAGAAAAACGAGAAAAAGAGAGAGAGAAAGATAAACCGGAAAGAGAGAAAGAATGAGCGAAAAAAGAAACATGCACGCGCCGTGGACTCGAAAGCGCCGACCAAAGCGTTTTGTTACACCGCTCGTACCGACTTGACCTTACATAAATACAAGATCATATGTATACAACATATAATGTTTATATATATATATCTATTTATAATATATATGGCATAAATTTTATTTTGTTTTTCTAACAATATCGTCCCATTGCGCACCGCAAAGGGGCGAGATATTCGCGCCGACCTGTGATTCGCAAAATTCACGCCGTGCAGTCGAAGACGTCGCGATGCAACGCAGATGTTAATTCCGAATAATCCCAGTTGAATGAATGTCATTTTCTTATGTTAATATTATCAGAACACGTTAATATTATCAGGTCACGGAGAGCAGCGCGTGCGCGCGCTATCTCGTTATTAGACTTATGTCCGTGACATTAACGTGAACTTTGAGTACGGGTCAGCGCGGGGACATCCAACTGTATACATATATATATGCGCTGCGCGCTACGAAATTGACGTTGCCAGAATGCAATTTTCCAAAAATTTCTTTGTTAAAAAAAAAAAACCCGCATTGTCGCGCAAATTTTGCGCGAACATTTTTCTGAATTCACGTTTTCTCGATATTAAATTTTTCTTTCGACCGCAACTAACGTCAATTTCGCAGCCGTGTTTTACGTGACACTTGCGTGTGTGCCGCAAGTGCGATTATAAATCCTAAAGAAAAGAGAGAACATTATGTAATATATATATATGTACCATGCGACTATATAATCAATGTCCTGTCGACTGTTGTTAATTGTTGCAACAAACGTACAGGAGACTCGTATATATATATCTACATCAACAATGCGAGATAAGCGATTTAAGATGGCAAGACATCCCTTTATACAATGTGGACAAGACGCGAAGAAGGGTAATGTGTGTCATATACATCTATATATTCGGACGAGAGTACTGTACATGTTTCATATAACTGCATATATACTTATATTGCGCGACATCTTCGGACAAGTTCCGCGAAAAAAAAAAAAGAAACTAAAGTACAAAAAAAAACGTGCTTGTCGGGGCACGACGCAAGAATTGCGAGCTAAAATGGAAAATACTGCAAACGTTGCGAATACAGCAAACGTAAAAACTGTTTTATTCCGTCAATGTGTTTCCCATCAATCTTCCCGGATTGAGGGAGCGAGATTGTTTCACGCGCGCACTGATGTGAAATCGAACTTAGGCGCGACAACGCACAAAAGAGCGGCGGCTGTTATTACCTAATATATATACGTATATACATATGAAAAAAAAAGAATCTCAATCCAGGAAAAAAAATTCCTCGATTTGATCTTTTATTCGAAATTGAACGTTGTTATGCTGAAAAAAAAAAAAAAAAACAATCCTCGTTGCGCTGCCTGCGCGCACCGAGAAAAGAACCGACGTGAGACGGAACAAGTGCGGTAATATGTTCAGGTTTACAAAGACGCGCTGCACGAGCGCAAACACAAAGGCCGGTGTTTCTCGGTACGCTAAGCAACGTTATATCTGAATTCTCCTTTCATCGTAGCAATAAAGGATTAATAAATTTAATAATAGTAATATATAATGTGTATTGTGTGTGCGTGTGTGTGTCTCTATATGTGTGTGTGTGTGTGCGTGTGTATATTGTACGTGCTCGTGTATACGAATTACAACCGGTGAAAACCTCTGTATAGGATATCGCGCACCTCTCTGTAATGCACGCAACAATGTTGCAATTTCTGATCGAATTTCGAAATCGAGCCGCGCGACCTTTCGTCGCGCGCTTTACGGAAATAAAACTATGCCGCGCGCAACACGGTTTCGGATTAACATGATCGGAGTTACGCTGATTTAACTTCAAAACTGCTTGCGCTTTGAGCGCACGATTCGGATTCTGCTTTCACTCCCTTTTACCGATTACCGCGCTCGAGGACGTATCTTGCATTAAACGGCGAAACGTGATTGCGAATATGAGGCGGAGCATCCGCGATGGAACGTGATTGCGAATATACAAAGCGAAGTATATACGTTCGCGCAAACGTCTCTACCGATTCCGGAGATAGAGGAAAAAGAAGAAAAATCCGCGGATCTAAATTCACGGATTTATGAATGAATTGATAAAATTTCGAATCGTCGTCATTTCATTTCGTAAGAAATAATCGAATTTAAGCGGAAAAGTTTTGCAACGCAGAAGATTTCAAAAATCAATTGTTGTCCGGCGCGCGAAACAAAAACTGAGCAAACAAGATTTGTTGAGAAAGATTTGTGTAGCGAACGTGTCAAACATTGAATCACCCATGTGGGTTTAAATATTTTCGAAACTGTCAGTCGACAAACAACTTTTTGAAAAAGTGCTGTTGAAAATTTCGCCGTAAACGAGTGAGCGCGTGTATCCGGTTTATAAAACGTTATTCGCGCGCGATTCCATTTGATCGTGTTAGAAAACCAAAAATTGAAAAAAAAAAAAAAAAAAAAACCGCGTCACTTCCATCAATTTAATGTACACTGTGAAAACCAATAAAAATTTACCGACCAACGCTAGCGTTAGAAGTCGACAGAAAACAAAAACTGGACAAAAGATATTATGTAAAAGTTCCATGTTTATTTTCGCTCCCGCTCTCTCGTAATTAGTTCAAAACGCAAACACGAGTCAGAAGAGAAAGTTCTTGTCGCTTCGCGCCGCGCGTCCGAGAATTCCAACGCGTTTCCACCAAGAACTTGCGCGCTCCTACGGATGAGGAAGCCCGAGCGCTAATTACTGAAACTTCAAATACGGCCGGACGTAGAGCCATAGCAAAATTCGTCGTCGAACGTGTCCAACTATTCGGGAATATTGCGCGTAAGCTGGCGCACATAAACCCTCCTTGGATACCAGTTTCCGTTCTCTCCGTCATCAGTGTTAACGAAGATTAGTAGATTCGAACTATCTCGAAGTTGCGCAGTCCGCGAGAAATCTCAAACGCGAACATCTTCGTTCGATATTTAGTTCAAAAGATTAAAACACAAAAAAAGAAAACATTATTAAACATATTTCTCTCTTCCGCGAGAAAGTACAACAAAAAGAACTTTTAGAAAAAAGTGACCTATTTTACATCAACTATTATTTGTCTGTATAATTTTGAAACTTTCTGTTAATTAAAATTGTTTCTAATTTTTAATTTCGGCAAAGCGAATGTATATTCTTTTTTACTACTACTATTTTTTAAATCTATTTTAGGCTCGTTCTACAAACGCTTTTTGTATCTCGTAACAACATCAGGAACATCTGTTGGAGAAATATTATGATGTTATTTCTAAAGTTTCTCGCGCGAACTACCGAGTTTGATCCGTAGAAAATCTTCACGTGTGCAATTGATAAGAGATTTCAACGTAATATTCCGAGTCGTCTTTGTTAAAAGATCAAACTTATTTCCCTTCTTCGCTGATGCTCAGTGTGAGGCGCGCGCGAGACGTATTTATCTGTTATAGTGGATTATTCCACATGCAACGCAAAGTGGACACTATTAACCATCTCTTCCCGTAAACCTCTTGTGTATAAGCTCTTGGCGGGCTACCTAAGATAGAATTACGCAGGGAACTGTAGACAAACTACGAAACTATCGATCGAGGAAACTAATCGCATATCCCTCTGTTCGTTATCGGGCCCGGAGAAACTTTCCCTAATCGCTGAGAGCGGATAATAGGCAGAGAGACTTCTCGCACTTTATGCAAGTTCTTCGAAGTAGACCGCAATAATACGCTCCTCCCGGCTTATGAAGCGAAATATGTCGTGCTAGAATTTCACCGGCCAAGTGCGAGAATCGTCGTCCCTATATCCAGTCGTTATTTTTCGCTTCTGCTTTACGCGCGACGATCCTATACGCGCGTTCAATGTTGCGGAAATCGACGTTTCTCGCTCTAAGCTCTCAATTAGGGGGACTCTCGAAGTATCTTGAGACCGTGATCAGAAGACCGTGATAGAAACTAACGCAAACTATTTAAGCGATTGATAGATTACGCTTCGAAGCATGTCCCTAGGTTACAATCGATATTAATAAAATATATATAGGACGTAGTGTTGTGACTAGAAAATCAAGTTTGGTTTTGTAACAAAATATTGTAATAACAGAGAGGAAACGTAAATACGAAACGAATAATCCGTTTCTACAAAATAAATAATCCATTACCTGCATTTTTTTCCAGATAAAACAAATAAAATATTTAAAAATTGTACATATCTCTCTTCTATCCTACATAAAAATATAATTAATTACTTAGTGTGTTTATATTTATTTCCATTTTAAATTTCCTAATGTGTGCTTTTAGTAACGTTCTCGTATTTTAAAATCGTTAGATATAATTAAAACTAGTAGATAGTTTCTTTTTGTTTATAATTAAAACTAGGTTTCAATAAAGAATATATGATATTAGGGTAGAAGCCTAACGCGCGTAATTCCCAGTTACAAGCTACCTACTTAATTTTACTCATCTACTTCTAAGATCACGATAAGGTCAGCGATACTGGAAGGCGTGAAAGGATTTACCCCGAAAAAAAGCCTGCACAATTACGACTAGAGAAAAAGGATGTGTTTCTCTATCATAAACGCGCGATCTAACGGGTGGTTTTACCGAGATCGATCATCGTTTTTATTTATTTATTTATTTTTTTAAGATTTTCGCGATCGCAACGCCGAGAGCGGATTCAGACGACGTCTCGGCGTGCTCTCGGTGGACGAGGAGGTGCTCTTGGACTTGTTCTTGGACGCCTTGGGCGTCTTCTCTTTGCTCGTCGTAGCCGCAGAGGTTTTCACCGGTTTCCCGGATTTGTTCGCGCTGCCTCCCGAGCTCGCGCCCGTGGAGGCCGCGCAGATCGCGGGCTTGCTGATGGACGCGACAGTGTTCTGGGATTGGGTTTGGGTGATGTTGGGTCTTACTTGTACCTCGCAGGGGGGCGGCGCGCTCCTGTACGACGGCACGATCTTGAATGTCACCGATCCTCGTGCCTCCCGCTGAAACAGTCGAAGGGAGAGACCGGCTCTTTAGAAAAGCGATGCATGATTCATAGCAAACGTCGAGAGCGCGCGTCGTAAGCGATTCCGGAAACACATGAATCTATTTTCCGATACGAAAATCGTATTCGAGATTTCCAGAGAGTACCGCTGTCTCTTGTTTTATAATAAAAAAAAAATAAAATAAAATATACTAAAATTGTTATGTTTTTATTGTATTTACTCTCTATTTAGTTTCACGTTATATTCGGTTACGTTTCTTATCAAAGAAAAATAAAACAAAAATAATTTCACTTGATTCGATTTCGGAGACGAGTTGAGATTTACTTCGCGGGGGAATGTAGTTTCACGAAAATACACAATATTGTAGCATGATGTGCACTCACCAGAATCTTTTGTAAGGCATTAACGGACTGATTCTGAACCGGAATACCGTTGATTTCTCTGATCTCATCGCCGACGTGAAGAGTGGCTTGTCTGTGGATCATACCGCCGTGCATAATTCGCGCAACGAAGCACTGCCCGTCCTCGTTCATTTTCAGCGTGATTCCCTGCGAAGCGACGGAACAATGCGAAAATGGATTAAATGCAGTGTACGCTCGACGGTCTCGGCTCGAGGTCGGCGAAACGGCACGTTTTCTCCTCCCCTCTGCCGCCTCGCCGCCGCAAAGTGCTTTCAAGTGCCACTCACCATCGGCTCGTCCGTGTTCTTCTGGAACTGCACCAACCTGACGCGAGTGATCTTCTCGTCTAAATCGCCGTTCTGCCCTTCGAGGTCGTCGCCGCCGTTCAGATACGTGAGCATCGGCGGCGGCGTCACTCTGGTGGCTTCCTCACCATAGACCTCATGGCTGGCGACATCATGCGCTTGCAGGAGCGCCTGAAACAGATCGCGGAGACAAAATTGCAAATTAGATTCTCTCGACTGTCTTTCCGGACCTACACACGCAGAAGTCTCTTCTAATTTAACCGGTAGTCCGGGTCTACGTGAGTTTTTTTTTTTTTTTGCTTTTAGTATTATAAATAGTAAATATGGTAATCAGAAAGAAAAAGAGGGAGAGAGGGGACGAAAAGAGACGCACATAAATTTCCTCGGACGTGTTTCGCTCGCGATGCGGGAGCTTTGTGTATCTCTCGACTTCGTTAGTTATGTAGTTTACTCGTACACATTGGCGTGTGTCATAAATAAAATAATCCCCTCGATTGCGCAAAAAGGCAAACAGCGAAATATTGATTGCTGATTGTGCCCCCTCCTGCAATATGCACGTGATGCGAATATGAATATTGATCTCGTTATCGATGAAAATAGATTGCTTTATCTCGCGAAACGTATCTCGTATACGTAAATACGCGCGTGAGAGAATGTTTGTTTATGAAAATGATACACAAAGAGATACTTTTTTTTTTTTTTTTTTTTTTTTTAATTATAGTTTTTTTACATGTTTGCAATACTTTTCATACATGCAAAAAACGCACATGCGCTGCATTAAGGCAACGCTAAACCGAAGGATCGTAAAATATGCACTTTAATCTACATTTAAATTATCGGCTTCCATTAAAATTCAAATTTGAATTTTGATTTTAATGACGAGCCGCGGCACATACGTGATGCACAAATAAACAATATTCTACTTCACTGCGTACATAATAAATGCACTTACAAACATCATGTTTTCGTTACATATTACGTGTATTTCGTTCTTTCGATTTACAGATTCATATATACATGTGCCGTGTATGTGCGAAGTCGTTTGTTTTGATGGAAGTGCGCAAAAGAAACACGTCGTAAACGATTTATCTCACTTACATATCGCGCGTTAAGAAAGCGCGCGATTTTTCATAATGACAGCTTTTTATCGACCTTATAGTCAGAAGTGTGTGTCGGCGGCGCGTGCGATGCATGTGACGCGTACAAATCGTCTTGAAGAAGAAAGAAACACGGTTCGCGATACGACGTTCGCGCCGCCGACGACGACGTCTGCGCGTTTAAATCCGCGATTTCCGAACGAAGTTGCAAAAAACAACTCGACCGCTAAACATCGACTTCGTTCGCGCGTGAATATTTCATTTGCCACGAAAACTAACGGAACCGCTCCTTCATTGTCTTGAAAATAAAATAAAATTGTTTTCTCCAACCCCTCCCGAACCTTCGGTTTTCAAACACACGAGCGACGCGATCAATATTTCCTTGAAATAAATTAACTTGATTACATTTCATTATAAATCTAATTTTTTTTTATAAAATACAAACACATTTCCGCGCGCGCACATACACATCACGTTGCGTATTAAACGTTGTGCGCACGTACTATATGCTCGACTTTGCTTGTCTTGTAAACCGAATTGGCTGAAGTTGAGTCCTCGTTTCTGACGGCCGCCCAAGTCCAAATATTAATCTTAATACGCGCGATCGAGTAAAACTTGAGCGGCTTCCCGCCGCTCGCATATTACCACGACGGATTGTACATAGACCGAACCTTATGAGCGGCCGGGTTTGCGCGGTTCAAATAATGATATTTGATTTCTCTAAGTTCGAGCTGTTGACCGTGATCAAGCTTAAAGCTTTAATCTAATATATAACTGCCAAACCGTATAGAGCGAGTTCAACGTTTCGTTTACGTAGCGAATCGCACGATCTTCGGTTTGACGACGTTGCATTCGATATCCCCCTCCCCGATTTCCATAATTCTCGATCGATTGTCCGTTCGGCGCCAAACACTTCTGTCTCTCTCGGCGAAAAATTACGTAAAATAATGACGAAACAAAATCAATTATTCAAACAACCAACGGTTGCTTCTCCATCGCACACAGATTCGGTTTAAACCTGTATTTTTCGTATTAGCGTTCCGGTTTCGCTTAAGTATATGTATAGAAGACAGCCGGGTTAGGTTCGTGTATCGTGGAAATTCGCATTCGAGATCATGAAAACGCTTTGTCCGTAAATGTGAAGGACACTCGAAGGGACTGGTGTACGAGCACACTCTCCGTCCAAGAACGGGGTAGACTCTCGCTTACCTGAAACGCGGCCAAACTCGTCACCTGCGACCCAGTTGATACCGTGCGACACGTCTTTATTTCTCCTCTCACGCGCGTCTACTCTATATGCAAATCGCCCATGTGGAAAAACACATATTTCAGATACATTGAGAATAGGAAGACAATGGCCGGGCAAAAGATGAAAAATTCGAAGGTAGATCGCTCGCAACGACGACGCGTGCAAGAAACCACAAAGAGGAGAGACGAGGTTTCTCCGATGATGTCGAAAATATTCTCAGCGATTAAAAACATACTCTTGAGAAATCCCGTAAAAATTTCACTCATCCGTCACTTGTGAAGATCTAAAGCCGGAAGAGCGATAAAACAGGATAATTGTCGAAACAGACAAGACCATTTCAAACGAGAAATAACGCATTAATCTTTTTGTCTCTTTGTCGCGCCATCTGCTCAAAGCGAGTCCGCATAGCTAATTCAAGAAAAACGGAAAACGGTCTCCCGCGCAAGCGATTTTGTTGAGTTTTTCAATGCCGGTAATCGAATCCCGTTAATTACATTAGCGCTATTGGATATTCATTAATTGAGGACGATCAGATCGCGGTCCATTAATGTTTTTTTTTTTTTTTTTTCAGGAATCTATTAGAAGTGAAAAAAGCTATCAAATGACTCGATTCAATTGCGTCGAGAGCGCAATGAATATTCGTCTTCGTTTTTCTACTCTTCGCTTCCCTGCAGTTTATATATATATATATATATGTATAAAAAAAAGAACACTCGACGTTCGCAATTTTAACGTCAAGGGCTGCTGACTTCACGCGCGCGATTGTTCTACAATGTACCGCGTCAAAAGAGAAACCGTTACACGTTAATTCATCACGTTCTCGCGATGCGCTCGCGCGAGGAATTTTCGCTCCGGAAAACGTTGCATTACCATAATTTCAGAGTGCATAATATTGTTACGCGCGCGGCGGAGTGTCCGTCATTCTGCAGACACGGGAACTTGAGCCGACGCGGATCTTATATACGCGTGTCTCTTTCGCGCGAATACGCGACGGCTGTTCCGCGATTTTGACATGAGAAATGGCAACGCGCAAAACAAATTCTTATGCATGTAGAAACGAGAGAAAAAGCGGCGATCGCGGAAATCAAACTATCCGTGTGTTGTTGCGCCGCGTCAAAATAATTTATCTTACATTTGACGTTCAGGTGGAACAACAACAGACGTGGTTCTCTCGTAAATCAAATTAACGTCCGTAATATATTGACTCAAAACAATCTACAGATTTGTTGTCGATATACCTTTCCTCTCGTGAACGTCGCGCCGATTAACATCGTGTAAAAATAATAACGTCGGTCAACGAGATATACATAAATGCAATTGCGCGAGCTGAAAGAGCGGAGAGAGAGAAAGAGAGAGAGAGAGCGATAACACCGCGTGATGTTCTAATATGTATCGAGGAGATTTGATTTTCGCTTGTGCGATAACAGCGAGATTGTTACGTGCAACTTTATCCCTCCCTCCTCTTCCCCCCTTTCGCTTCAATATTGACGCGCGCGAGCGCGCGCTTCACAAGCCGGTCCTCTCTCTCGCCGGATTCGAGGATAAAATAATATTGCTTCATGCAAATTGGAATGCGATGTATCCGCGGCGGCGGCGGCGGCGGCGCCCGGCGTCATTCGTATATAGTCCGGAAGCCAATTCATCGGTTCTGCAGTATGACGACGAAGAGGGGGATGTGCGGTAAACCGCGGCTGCGGGTTGCTTCAATTGCGGTACATATAAGCTCCGTGTTAAAATTTATAATCATTCGTCTTGCGCGAAAGAGGTGCGCGAACAAATGGGCGCGGACGGATCGCATTGGCGCGATAAAATTCATTACCGGTCGTTCATCAGTTCCATTCGCGCTATTGGCGTCGTAGTCGTCGTAGTCGTCGTAGTCCGTAATATGCACGCCGGGAATGCCTTTTCGGGGTAAAATATTCCCACTCTTAGGAGAGATATATACGACGAGGTGGGGAAAGGAGAAAGAGAGAGAGAGAGAGAAAGAGAGAGATCGCGCGGCGCTAAATCGACGAGGAAGGAAGCGACTTAATCGCGGGATTCGAAAATCCGATTCAATTATCGTTTAGCGACGGAATATCCGCGGCTATTCCTGCAAGAATAGTTCTCTCACATAGGAAGGAGGAGAAAAAGAAGAAAAGGGACACTAAAATTCAATTATACGCGTAAATCTGCTGCCCGAGAAATCACAGAGGGAGACCGGAGAGAATTATTAAAATCTATACAGTGTTGTAAGATATCCGTTCATTCGAGTTTTTTTTTTTTTGCGACACTTTTCAATCTCTTCGAACGCTCCCGCGAAAAGCCGAAGTATTAAAAAAAAATTGTTTCCCCTTATTTTCTCCGTTGTGACGAAAAAAAAAACAAGTTACTAAATGCAATAAGTGAAAACAAAAGGTGTTATCCATTAATTTTCAATAACACAAAGTAGATAAAACAAAAAGAAACGAAACACACTTTATGTGTAATTTTAAACTTCTTGGCTAAGTTGAAATTTAAATAAAAGTTTTTAATTTGACACCAAATTGTCATTCGCTGTTGGTAACTCGCAGGAAGTTACGCGCAAGAAGACTGCTCTCTTGATGAAACTTTGCCAAGAGAGAGAGGGAGAGAGAGAGAGAGAGAAAAAAAACAGACTCGAGTCTAAATTGGTGAATATAACCATGAAAGGAATGTGCGATAGTTTCGGAAGACTTAATCCTGTTTAACTTGTTCTTTGCAATATGCTAAATTGCAATTTTCAACCCTCAAGAAGCGATATATATCTATATCTAATACATATATATATATATATATATATATGTACGCTTCGGGAAAAACTTGTCTTTTTCAAATTTTTACCGCGGTGCACTTTCGTTGATGAAATATTAATAAAAAAGAAAACAAGGCAACATGGTTATGGCGAAAACAATGTGTTGACTTGTCAGTGCGTAGCTCGTGAAAAATAATCTTCCGTTCGATTGTCGCGTAGCGTAACACAAATGTTTTCACAAATGTTGCGGATACACACACTGCGGAATTCGCGTTCGGACTTGTCTGATAAAAAAAAAAAAAAATAATGAAAGCTATTTCATTAAAATCCTTGTCGATGCTATATGTGTATTTTTCACGAACTATTTTGCTACATTTCAGCGCGGAGAAAAATATACAAACAAGGTCGCGATCTCGATAGAACACAAACGGCCGTCGCGGGAGATTCTTCTCGATTTGTATCGACGCTCCTGCAATTTATCACCAAAATCCGAATCACCTGATCGGGTCTGAACTGTTCGTGCTTAACAAACGATGAGAATTACGAACCACGGTCGAATTAGCGTCTTGATTCGAACGCGCTCAAGGGAATATCATTTTCAATTACGCATCCGCAGTTCGTTGGCTATAGATATATCTGACAATTAACACGCAAATGGTCCCTCGTCTAGTCATCGGGGATGTAGCCGGTGATTGTACGTTGTTACAATATTAGTCCCTTTGATCATCTGCTGTTACCACCGGTGACTATAACGTGTGTGTGTATGTAGCTGACGGCAATCTTTCGCAGTTGCGGCAAACCCCGAAAACACCCTCGAGTCTCTTTTTCCCGGAGCCGCGGGGGATGATGCACTTGTGTTACAAAGGAGTGGCGACACAAGAGGCGCGGACATCCTTCGATGTTGCTCGAGTGTTTCTTCAGGATATAAAAGGAGGAGAACGAAAAGAGAGAGAGAGAGAGAAGCGAGAGATAAAAATCGACATATTTGTGGAAATAGCGCCGGTGTCTGTCGATTGTGACGCATAGCCGCGATTCGAGCTGCCAGCGCCCGTTGGTTTTCGGCGATTTATTCCGGCGGATCGGCTCCGTCGAATCTCCTCTCCGTCGTTAAACTTGCTCGACGAATTATCGCTCGGCACATCGACATACACGGCGCCTTTCTCTCGAGTGGTGTCTCGCATACATCCGGGCTGCTGCTCTCCTCGACCGCTCGCAAACAGCGCGGATCGATGTCGGGAAACATATTGGAATGTATTCACCGTGTTTTTGAAAGAGAAGTGTGATAACAACTCGCGTGTGATGTGAACTCGCGTTTGGAACAAGAGATCTTATATTGCGCGCGCGCGCATTCCGCGAGCGCGCGGAATTCGATCGAAAATTTTGATTAAACACTGTTATCATCCAATCGTTTCATTTTGGCAAATGAGAAACGTCACGTGTGTGCGTGCGTATGTATCGTTAAGTATTTAATGTATTTCACGTTTACTGCAAATTAAATGTCGAACGGAGTTCGGAGAAAGCAGGAAATAATAAATAACGCGTATCGCAAAAGAGAGTGTGTTGCATCAATGGAACTTATCAATTCTCGAACTATAAACAGAACGGTCATCACGCGCAATATGCGAGGCGCTACTTTAAAATCTCTTTATTCATAAAAAGTCAGAAGAGATGGAGAAAGAGGAAGAGAGAGAAAGGAAAGGAACGATAAAATTCCTATTATACTTAATAATTGTGCTGCCAGCACGTCGCACTTTCAACAACTGGATTTGTTTCTCAGAAAGAGGCGATATATATGAGGCATATAACGTTGATTCGCAATCTAGTAACGCGCTTTTGTATTCGTCCAGGTCCCGGACTTGAGCCCCTGGCGTGGCCATTTATTAACTTTTTTTTTTTTTTATCTCTCTCCCACGCCCCACTTAATTTCTCTGTCAGCGGCAGGAAGAATAGAGGCGTTATATAGAATGAAATCGAGAGACTGGACTTGACCCCAGTGGTTTTCTTTTTTTTTTTTTAGCGCTCGCTAATGAACTGGCGTCGTTAAAAAATTTATTATTCCTCTCTCGTGAGGAGAGAGACGATATTCCGGGAGGTTCACAGAGTCGATGCATTGCAGTCGATAATGAGGCGCGTTACCCCGCATACACGTCCGTATCTGAGAATAACGCATATTGACATGTCTGTTCTCTGCGTTCGTGAATCGCCGCCGGGAGAACACGTCTGATGATTTATGTTTTAAAACAATGCCGCTGGGAAAAATATTTCTGAAAAATAATCCCCAATCTCACGGCTCTTGTAAAAGAATAATCAAAGATCAATTTTTTAACTAATATTCATGAACAGCTCTATTAGGTAAAACACATTACATATATTATTACGAACTAAACAAGAATCAAATACTTCAAGCGCTAAACGTTAAACGTACGTGCAAAATATATCTTTAAATTAATCCAATTTGATGGATACAAATGAAACTGGAAGAACCGGTTGCAAGATATAAATTAATTAATTTTTTTAGTTGAACAATGTATTGTTAAAAACATATATAAACACGTAGAAAACATTCTAGTATAATTATATTCGGAGAAAAGAGAGAGAAAAGAGAAGTCTCGTTATATTTATATAATTACATATAGAATTATATAATTACGAACACACACATTTTCCGAACTATGTCAAGTGTGCATACGTTTCACGTAACACATTGATTAGATAATGAATTTTGCGCGCGCAAATGACTTAGCAGTATGACGCATCAGAGATAGTTGAACGTCGCCTGCTAATTGTAATGGATGGCAAAATGTTAACGTCGATGTGCACGTTAGGGTGACAAATCGTTGTCTCTCAATGACGCTGACGATATACGACATGTATATATTGAGAATTAAGTTTGTCTCTTTCGCGCGTGATTGCTTCTTTTGATTTTTTGCCGCCAACGGCATTTTAAAAGTTTCTGAATAACGAGAATTTTTAACTTTGCGTTCTTTCCAAAACGCGCCTCTAATTAAAATACCTACTGCGCCAAGAGCTCTCTCAACAATATCGTGTTACGATTGCGCTACACGAAGTTACGTTAAACTGTTTTTCCAATTATTTTCCGCAATTCGCGGAAAAGATGAAATTACAAGGACCGCCGCGATGTAATTTTATTTTACAATTTTATTCGCTAAATACGACCGAACGTGCCGACTGACATCCGCTGAAACGGTAACGCGCGCTGTAAAAAAAAAAAAAAAAAAAAAAAAAAAAATTAAATTCCGCGAAGCGGTTCATTCAACGTTTTTCATCCGATCGCCAGTATGCGTTTAATATGCGTACGCGTCTTGAAATAACAGAATGTAAAATTTTTCATGCAACTCGTTAAACGGAAAAATCTGAACATGACAGCCGAGAAGTTATTGCGGCGTACTGCGAGACGAGGGGAAGAGAAGCGCGCCGGAGAAGATGCGATATTAATTATTCGCGCGTTATTAAGCGTTGCCGTCTTTGTAATCGCGCGCGAACAATAACAGAGTCGGAGTTCTCGCCAGAATAATTTTGGAAGCAAAGGACAACGGGAAAGAATTTCAAAGACGGATCGACGAAAACGCTATCTCTCTCTCTCTCTCTCTCTCTCTCTCTTAGCACGCATCGCGACGCAGGTGCATCGCGAAACGGCATAATGCACTGCCTGGCTTGACTTCCGTTTTGTTTTGTCCCGAAATATATCCTGTACGGATACGCTGTGTATATACGCTGGTTATGTGCAACGCACGCGGATATGCATGCATGCGGTAATACGATGAATATGAGGCATGAAGCGCGCGAATATACGCGTCATCCGGAACGCCGTTACACTTTTTGACGTTTTCGCGGCCATTCCTCATCGTGTTATATCGTCCTGGATCTCTTTCGCGTCTCGACTCGCGTGAGAATTCATAAGCGCGAATTTATTCGAAAAATACATATATTCATTAAGAAACGAAATCTACATTTAAATTCCGTTTTTTTTTTCTTTTTTTTTCCCCGTTCCATTTCTTTTTAATTCTTCCGTTTTTACACGTGTACTTCAGAAGCGCGGAAACGCGCGGTCGTTACAAAATTAAAATAAGTAAACCAAACCCTTTGTAAATGTACTATACACGTTTCCCTCGTGGAATTTAGTCCTTTTTGCCTAAAAATTCCGAAACCAGAGACGCGAAATTCGCGTTTGCTGAACGATATTACGTTTTACGAATTCCAGGAACAACCGCGCGCGCACGTTTGGAAGCGCGAATATTATTCTACGCTTCTGCTGCGCGTGCGGAAAAAGAGCGCGCCGAGAACGTAAGTAGTACAAGCGAACGGCTAAGGAATCTTGCGGAACGCGAAGTGGAAGTAGGTGAGGCGCGCGTACGAGCAGACAAGGCGGTCCCGCTCGCCGAGGCGAGGACTACATTCGCGGTGCGATGGATCAACTTCCGGCTTTCAATAAACTTGTATCGCGCGACCCATTCAACGCAACCCATGTATGAGAGCACACTATTTCCCGTATCCTATTTTCGAGTTTACGCGGAGGCAGCCGCCGTTGCGCGCCACGACGTCGCCAAGAAAATTAAATGCCGAAAGCGAGACTTCGCGCGCACGTATACTTAAAAAGCACTTTAGAAATAATGACCGTTCTTCGCGGTGTGCGCGTAACTCGGTGTGAGCGATTTTATTTAAGAGTCTCGGCCTATTTTTTGCGTATTGAGCTTCTCCCTCTCGAGACTATAATTTTTACTCTGAGAAAAAGAGTCGTACGTTTGCAAAAATAAATGTCGCAAGTAAATACGACGCGCATATAAGTCATTCGCTTAGAATTTTTTTTTTATAATTTTTGTTCACTTTTCTTTTTAACTTACACGATTGTTAATTTTTAATTAATTTTTTCTCGTTAGATTTAGAAGAACACATGTTATAAAGTAAAATATATAAAATATTAATATAAATATGTAAATTATAAAAGTAGGTTACAAACACAAAAAATAATACCAATACGCAAAGAGAAGTTAAACGTAAAAATTTATGCCGATAATATACACACACACAGATACTTTCTTTATAAAACACTGTAAACACAGCGCACGTGAGGCAGTAATATTGCTATTGTAAACTTCTTGGCGATTTAAATGCCACGGATATTACCACCGCCGAGCTAGAAAATGTTAAATATCACGTCGTCGAGTGAAGCCGCGGGAATTTACCGCTGTTTGTGAATTTTTACAACACAAAGCACACCGAAAATATCGTTGATAATGCAAGAGATAAGCGCGAATATCGAGACAATATATTGGAGCAAATAAAAGTAAAATTTATTATCATTGTACAAACAAGCCGTAATACATTTGCCAACACTAAGATCTACATGTTACATTGTTTTTGAAAAAATAAAAATAAAACAAAAGAGAGAGAGAGAGAGAGAGAGAGAGAGAGAGAGAGAGAATGGTAATGTGCAATATCGAACAAAAGCGGAGCAAAGTAAAATCACAATTAATTGATTGACATTTTTTATTTTCCCACATGCAGTTAATTAAGCGATTATTTAACGCGTCGTTGCAGAAAGCGATGCGTGCGAAAACATAAACGCGTAAAGTTGTGATTCCACCAAGTGATTCGAGAATTATAAACAAGCGTTAGGGAGAAAAGACCATTGGCGTTTTTCCCGTGATTGCAAACTGCAAACGGAATTGTAACTCGGAAATTACAATCAATTCTCCTCTAATAATGTCCCGGCGATACGTGTAATTAGAAGCTGGAAATAATGTAAAACACATTACCCAATTCAATAAACGAACTTGTTACCGCGCCATAGGAACGAATATAACGTTCCTCTCGCGTTGGACTACCACTATACACGTGAAGCGCCGTGTCCGATATTAATTAGCTCAGCGGCACATATTACGTGTGTGTATATATATATAAAACAGTATTGCGCGCGAGAAAAAAATTTTAATCGAATGAAACTGGGAGAAATGTAATTTTACAAATCGCGTGTCGCAATGTTCATTTGTTCGCTTGTGATCAATATTCACTATGTGACACTATGTTGATTTCCTTCTTTAAATATTTTGTTTCAATCACATCGCAATAACAAAAATATATGTTTTGTATTAAAAACGCTGTTTTTTTTTTTTTTTTTTTTTTTAACACGTTGACCGTGTCGTTTGTCAAACTTATTCGCCGAGATATCGTCGGTTTGTAAGATTAATCAGTGTACAAAGCAATCAGTGTGTAATCGTAATTGAACGCACTACTGCATATTCATGTTGCACTGCTGATTTCGTACCATTGTGCGCGCGTTAACGTCTCTCTCTCTGTCTCTCTCTCTCTCTGTCTCTCTCTCTCTCTCTCTCTCTCTCTCTCTCTCTCTCTTTTTCTGCATTGTCACCCCTCCTCCTTGTTACGCGCGTTACTTTCGTCCTTGGTTATGCCGCTCGAGTTTTCGAGCGGCACAATGTTGCTCGTGACCTTAACGACTCGACACCAATTATACGAAACTTCGCCCGTGTATTTACCGGCGGAAACAAAACTTTTCTATTTCCGCGTCGTCAACAGCTGAACTTGCAGCCGCGCGCGGTTTTTCCAACGGCGGGAAAAGTTACCGAAAATAAAACGGGACGAAACAAGCGAACGGAATTGTCGTGCGCGAGTATTTAAAGTCGCGAGGGAACGGAAGTACTCTCGGCGCATTACCTGCGATTTCGCTCGCACAAACGACGTGCATTTTAAAATCTACGACAACTTCTCGCGGTTTCTCCTCGCGAGCGAAGAGAGAATCAGTCACTCCGAGATTATACCGAGTTCTCTCCGCAGTTGGAAAGTTTGATATGCACCGTCCAATATTTGACGTACTAACTCCGTAAACAACTATACACAGTCTTCGACGCGAACGTTGAACAGCGTCGTCGTCGTCGTCGTCGTCGTCGTGCGTTTCTGAATCCGAGAGAAAGTCAAACTTCTCGCCATGCTTAGCACGAGACGTTTTAACCGTCAGGTATCATCGCAATAACTCGACGTTATTCTTGACACGTGGAATGTCTGTCTTAAAATGCAAACACGGAACAGAGTTTACAGTCCGTATTCAAGCAATTAAGAAAGTTGGAACGTTTAATATTTATACGAATAGTCTGTTTTTTTTTTTTTTTTAA
>QVOA01020242.1:0-29583 GCA_014825685.1 Pseudomyrmex cubaensis
CGCACGCACGCACGCACGCACGCACGCACGCACGCACGCACGCACGCACACACACACACGCGCACGCACGCACGCCACACGCACGCCACACGCACGCCACACGCACGCACGCACGCACGCATGCACGCACGCACTCTCTCTCTCTCTCTCTTTCGTTCTTTTGTATCAGCGCAATTTAAAAAAAATAGCAAAAGATAAGTCTCTTTCAATTTTTACATTACACACTCACACATAAAAAATGATCATGATACCGTGACTTCGTCAAATCATTATGAACTGAACGCGGACTGTTGTGAGGAAGTCGACGGCAGGAAAATATTCTGCGTTAAATTGAGCTGCGCAGGTGGTTTACCTGCCGGCTGTCGACCGATAGAAGAGGCAGGCGCGGCGGGATTGTAAGTATTATCCAGACCGTAGTACGATATGAGCGCCGACAACGCGTTCCGGACACCAGAAGTGGCCACCTGCGACCATCTCCCATGAGAACTCACCGCATCATCACCAGCATAAACAGCATGAGCGTCGAAATTACCCGACACGTGTGACGTGCTTGTATCTGAAAGAAAATACAAATTTACAATATTTGCGCGAGAGAGAAGTAAATGCCTGCGAATCGTACCTGATGAATGAGGTGGATGCAGCACGGGAAGATGAGGATCTAGCTGTCCACCCGGTCGCGCGTTTGCGACAAGACGGAGCTCCGCACGCAAATCGGTCAATAGCTGCACCACTTTGACGTCGCACTAAAATGTTATGAAAATAAATGATCACAGAAAGTTTTTGTACATATATGCTATGATACACTTACAAAATAAAAAAAAAATATATAAATAAATCCCATAATATAGAATATCTTAATGCTAATATAATACTTTAATATAATAGAACATATCTTAATATTAAGCTGTAGAAAGTAAATTTAGAAAGTTATTATGTAATGACACTTTTCAAAAAGATAGTTGAAAATGTGATCATACATAAGTACAATTACAGTTTTTATAAATACGTTACATACACAGTTTTTTTGTAATTTATAAATATATATGCAATTTTTTGTATAATTACCGCATTCTGATCTAACCGAAGCGACAGAAGATCGTCAACGCGAATTGGCTTTCCCTGATGCAAGGCAGTCGTGAGGGTCATCAATCGTCGAACAAGATTATCTTCAGTGTCCAATAACTGATTATCTCCTTTTAGATTCGACTGCGACTTGCCCGGCGATGAACTGTTAAAATAATATGGCGGCGTAGATACCATATACGGTCCACCTTGGTTAAACAAATTATCTTCGCCATAATGAGCTTCCGTGCCGAGCCTGCTTGAGTGTGAATTATAGCCCGCTTCCATTTTTAGTCGTTTAGAAGATCTGTAACAAAGTCACAGGCCAAACGTGCAGAGTCAGTAAATGTAAAGAGATATGTTTCCTAGCATACACAATATATATATATAAATGAAGATATGAATTTAATTGCACATTATCAGGGCAACACAATCGTTAATTTCTCTGAATGATAATATATATATACATACAATATTCTTAAATAAGTAAATTTCTGAAATCATGACAAGTTCATAAAATTGTTTTACAGAAGATGTTTTTCTCTCTCAGCATTATATATATAATTCAGTTATTGATAAAATACCGTTTCCTTATCTATAATAGAGTAAATGTATGTTAATATGACGAAAGATTAACATGCGAATAGCACAAGCCATAATAAATAAATAAATAAATAAATAAATAAATAAATATATATATATATATATATAGTTTTTTAATAAGCTAATCCACTATGTGTTAGAATTACAGATACATGCATGCACTAAGCAATATAATAATGTAAAAAGCATAATATTTTATTTTTTATCGTTTATTTATATAACAATCGATTATACTGCAGTAAAGAATTGGTAGGATATTTTTCATTATTTTTAATGCACCGCGCTTTACATACATCATCCCACGTCATATAAAACATTATTACCAAAAAAAAAGTAACCTGATTATTATATTCTGTTAGCTAAGCTTTAAAGCATATGAGGAAATAAAGTTACATTGTGTACTTGATAGAAACACGAATCAATAAAAATTTAAATAATCTCTGAGCGCGTATCAACACGTATTAAGATTTGGAACTTCGATTACCTATTATATATTCTTACAAGTGCTACAAAATTGTTGGCGTATCATTCAGCCTCACATTATTATCTCCTGAAACATAATTTTTCTCCTATTAGATGTCACACGCTATAATTAGCTTGTACCTATAAGTAATTTTGGTCTCAAAAGTCCGAAGATATGTTACTTTCTCTACGTATTCAACATGTATATAAATATATATATCTTAATGTATATACAATAATATTATATGTCAAGATATATTTTTTTTCCTTCTGTTACTTCTTTTACATTTTTTGTATTTTATAAAATTACGTAACACAAAATAAACACAATTTTGATATTTAAAAATAGTACATATATACAAACTGTTAACCAAGTGATGTACATAATAATACAAAACTAAAAAGAAAACGGAAACAGAGAGGGAGGGAAAACGAAAAAGAGAGAGAAAATTCTTGAAAAACCTTTTGACGTTGAATATCCATATTTAGTCAATTTTCTTTATAACGCAAGCATTATTTTACTTATTTCAATAATACACTAGATTAATCACAGAACAAAATATATATATTTACAAAATATTCATATAGTAAATTCTACATCAATAATACAAAAACCATCTTATAGTCTATTGATATACTGAAGACATTGTAAATACATAGCAAATTGAGATTTTATTGTTCCACAAATGACGTTTTTTTTTTTTTTAAATCATTGACAAATACACATACTTTTTCTGTGATTTTTGAAAAATAGAAGTAAGTTTACATTATGTTATATAATATATTGTCATGTAAATATATATATATGAAATATCAAAACTACGTTCATCTTTTGATACACATTCATACAGAAAAATAAATATATATCATATCTCGCTCTGTTTCTCTCTCTTTTTTATCCAGTTTTTCTTTATCTCAATTTTATCACATATCACGAGTAAAACAAACATTTTGTTTGATACACTTCTATGCTGTAATATATTATAAATAAATTTTTTATATTTACATTTTTTTACTACATTTGATCTATACATACAACAGTTAGTAGAAGTCATTTTCTTTCTAGTATTGTATATAATATTTTATTTAAGAAAAAAAATATATCAATCTTTATGCTTTCATAACCTTACTGCTTATTATTTCTAGAAATAATAAATAGTATCGTATACACAAAAAAACGATAAATGTATAAAAATACTTGTGTAGAATAAGTAGAAACAGTAACATATATATTTTGTTTTTACTTTACATTCATATATAAATCAGAAGATAAACGTTGACAAAGATTTGTTAATATAATTACCGATTGTTTTATACGTATATATATGTATGTATGTGTTTATATATACACATATATATATATATATATATATATATAAATATTTATATTTATATATACATAAAATAAAAATGTATAATGTATAATTCTTTAGAGCGATATTGTTATTCAGTTTGAGTAAAAATAGACAATGGAACTAAAATGTTCAATAATAAAATTATTTCATAGCACTGAAAATTTATTATAACAGATATGTAGACAAATACCGTTCAAGTGTATTGTACCTCGTATGTATGTTTTGCATATATACGACGTATAATACAGCATAAAAATTACTTTCGCTCATAATAATCACATTACGCGCCGCGCGTTATATAACATATACGTGCAAAAAAGAGAAAAAATGTAAATATATTGAAATACATCGTTAACTATGTATAATACAAATTATTAAATTGCAATACACTTAAGAAATAATTAAAGTACAAGATAAGAATATGTAAATGCTTGATCAAACTGAAGACTAAACAAAAATTAATTATTAACTGATCTAAAAAAGAAAGTTTATCTTTACAGCATATTCACATGTTTTACTTCGTCTATATTTTTTTTTTCCAGAAATATTTTTTATGTATATTCTACCTATCTATTTACATGACAGAACATTTTACATTTCAAGGATTATTTTCTGTATACATTTTTCGTCTATTTATATATAGACATTTTCTTGTAAAAAATAGTGAGCAGTCACATTTTTTTTTTGTTCACGTGACCTCTACATTTATTTATAAATAAAATCGCTGTTTTTTTTTTTTTTTTTTTTTTTTATCTTAAATCTACAAAATAATATTAATTTTCTTTTAATATGTATATGCTCCGCGCACAATTGGAACGTTCTATTAGATATTCTCGTTTCGATATTAATATGTGCGCGTATTCATCATATAATGCTTGTTGCATTATGTAAATGTAAATACATTATACATGTTTTTTTTTTTCTGCTCCATGACAGATAATGACGGATATGTGTACAATATGTTCTTAGTTTATTTTAATAAACTGACGTGCTGAAGTTTTACAATTGTCGTTCTTAAACCTAAATGGATGACCAAAAAGAGAATATCTTCTTTTGCAGTTTGATGGTTGTATGCTACAAAAGCACACATGACGATCATCAGATTCGCGTGAAGAACTAACATGATGTAGTCAGAACAATCACATTTTGCTGTAATTATTTGTAAACATTTCGATGTGGATAATGGGGAGGAAATAGACAAACAATTAACCCTTTAGCTATAAGAATTGGATACACGTCTAGTTGAAATTGTGAGACGTCTGTATCAAAAGTAAATTTTGAATCACTTGTCTTGGCTGATCAACCAAGATCGACCAATTGAGGTTTTTTGATGTTAATACGTTATATGTACATCTTTTTATACTGATTATATTATAAAACAGTGAATTGTGACTGTATTCATCTTTTCACGTCACTCTCTTCAAGCATCTTAATAAAACAGTTGTATACTACAGCTAGAGAGTTAAGTGATATATTGTCGTATCGCTTATACATAACAAATTTCTGCAGAGTGAAACCAACGATGTTTCGTGCTTCTATTTTCCGCTGTACTGCGTCGTCGTCGTGTTCGAACGACTGTGAACGAAACTAAAATTAACTGTTGTTTCATTAGGTTAAAAGAAAAGAAAGACGACATGCAAACGAGAATCATCAGAAAAAACATACAAGAGTACTACTACAATTTTGATATATCGCTTCTTGCTCTCGAGAAAAATCATTACACTAACAATGCATCTAACTAAAGAAAATTAAATGCCAAGCACATTTGCCGCACACAACTGCCATCTACTTCTGTGAAATTAGTCCCTGATTGGCATTGGAATATAAGTTTTAGCAAATTATGAATTATAAAAATTTCTTTACAAAAATCTACTCACCCTCCAAGAAGAGTCAATCTTGCTGCAGCGGGGTCTTGCTGTTCTCTCAATAGTTTTTTCCGTTTTTTACTCCAGAGTTCATGACAATCTTGCCACGTCGGAAGCTGCGGCGCTGGCATCCTATTTTTTGTTTTAGTTTTAATTATAAAAAAACGTAATGTTGTTTATAAGAATAGAATTTAATGGGGAAAGACGCAAGCAGAGTACTGATAACGTACTGTTCAGGTTGGACATTTTTCAGCCAAGTACTCTGAAGTGCGTCTTCTGCTGTTATCCGTTTTTCGGGATCCAGTTCCAACATTTTATCCAGAAGATCCAAAGCCGGTCCTGGCATAAACGCGAACTCTTCCCTCAAACGTCTCCTGTACTGCTTTTTGGGCTTAAGTGTATGCCAATGCGGCAATTTTATCACATTAGGCCAAACAGCAGGAGTGGGTGTCCCGCAAATCCTCGAAATTGCCTCTAGCTGCAGTATGTCTACATTGGCCTAATAAAAATTTATCAATATTAATAATAAATTGTATTTGATTATTGTAATATGACACGTAAACATAACAATGTAATATAACACATACATAAATTTGTATTTTACACATCCTTTTGATGTTCGATCGACTTTATACTATACCTTTACCTGGAACAAAGGTTTCTTCCAAAACAACTCTCCCAAGATACAGCCACAACTCCACACGTCAATCGCAGGCCCATAACGCTCCTCACCTAGCAAAAGTTCAGGCGGTCTGTACCACAGTGTAATCACTTTATTGGTATACGGTCTCTGTCTGTCTTCCGCATTGTAAAGTCGCGCCAGTCCAAAATCAGCCAGTTTAACTTCACCTCTGCAAAAATCGCAGTTGCATCAAGTAATTACAAAAAATAAAAGAATATTATTTGTCAGGATAATTGTTCACATACTTGTTGTTCATCAATATATTCGAACACTTGATGTCCCGGTGTAAGAAATTTTTGCTGTGACAATAATTCAAACCGTTCAACAGCTGTTTCATGATACTGGCATTATTCATTTCATTGAAATCGACCATTCCGGATTCCAATAGGCCCATCAAGTCGTGATCCATATATTCGAAGACCAAATAAAACGAACCTTTGTCCTAAAACACGAGATTATCGAACTCGTTTGTTTTGCAAAAAAAATTACAAATTATTAGTCATTTTAATTCTTCTGCTTAAATAACATTTATCGATATTTGAGATCATTTAAAAATCCACTATTTGCAATATGCAATTAAATTAGAAACATATTAATTCCATACAAAATTGTACAATCAAGCTAGAACTTTACCAACTTGCTACTTTTTACAAATCCGCCATATGATACAGTCAACGCGATATATGATTTATTCTACAGGTTTTTTTTTTCCCCAAGAAAAACCAATATCGACAAATGTATTGTATGCAATACGAAATACAGTACTTCCTCGGCAAAACGTAAAGTTTCTAACGTTATTTTAGGAGAAAATATTGCATGTCGCGATATATTGTAAATATCCAAAACAAAAACCTTTCGGAAATCCAGCGCGTCCTGTTTGTCGGTGACGATCTCTCGAAGATTAACGATGTTTTTATGATTAAGCTGCCGCAGGATCTTTATTTCCCTGACTGCTGTGATAGGGAAGCCCTCTTTCTCGTTTTCAAGACGAACTTTCTTCAATGCCACCAATACGTTTGCCCGCTTATCCCGAGCTTTATATACCTGTCCGTAAGTACCTTCACCGATCTGCGTTATAAATTCAAACACATCGACACATCGCTCGCCCCAGTCTTTGCCACCGGAAGCTGACATAGGAGTACGGCTCCGCGATCCTCTGCGCTTCAGTATTTTTGGTCTCTTTAATTTGGGTTTCGGCGGTACCCGTTCAACCTTCGAACGTGGCGGTGTCACATTCGAATCGTCCTCGCCGCTTAAATCTTCTGATCCAGGTACGACTACAAATCGAATAAACAATAAGACTGGGATTAGCATTATAACATGTAAATAAGTAAAATTTGAAGGTAAAACCAACCTGGTGGCATTGGCAGGTCTTTGATACTCTTCTTCAGTGGCGGTTTTGTTGTCGATGCCGGAAGTTTTAAGTGTTTGCCGGGAGGACTCGGAGACCTACTTGGAGGAGAATCAATGCTTTCCAAGTCGTTCTGATTAATTCCGGGTGGCAATGGTAGTTTCTTGAGACTCTTGGTCGTAAACGTTACTATAGGAGGTTTCGGAGGATCTATCGATTTGAGCGGCACGAGATTGTTGGGTGGATTGAACTTGGACATGATTGTGTTCGGTGCTGGGACAGGAATTGGTGGAGGTAGGGATGGAGGTAGAGTTGGTATATTAGGTAGAATTGGTGTGGACAACATTGGCGGAGGTGCCGACATGGGAACGGGTGCGGTCACTTGCGGCAAGATCGTTGGCGCAACAGTAGGCTCAGCAGTTTGCGGTAAAGGTGGTAACGGCGGCGGCGGCGGTGGCGGTGGTATGCTGGGAGCAGAAGTCGGGAAATTGGGACTGTGCGTCATAGCAATAGGATAATTATTGGGTAGTATCGATGGTGGATTGGGCGAAGAAATATTTGTGTGATGAATCGAAATATTTGTTGTTGCGGATGAGGGATTTGTTGGCGTAGGTGGTGGTGCAACGACCGGTTGATTGGATGGTGGCAATGGCGGCGTTTTACCCGCCAGAGAGTCATCGCTCGTTGGAACAGGAATGTCGATAACGTCGACAGTTTTCGTAGCGTTCTCGCCAATTTTTAGGGGTTCTTTGTTATTTACAATTTTGTCCTTATTGTCAGTGGAAGCTTTACTTTCGGAGGACATGTTGGTACCGCCGTCCTTCTCGTCGGTACCTTCGATGATTTGCACATCATCCTGATTTACGGCCTTCTCCTTCGCGGCTTGCAATTTTCTAAAAGCCAACTCTCTCATGTTTCGATCCTTTACAAGCTCCGCGAATAGACTGGTCTCGCTGATCTTAGCTTGAACGCGAAGATTTCGAGCACTGATGGACGATGGACTTCTAGCTCGAGATCTGTGAGGCGAAGGAGAAGGTATTCTCGGTCGTGGACTCTTCGATTTGTGTTTTCTCAACGACTTGTGAGATTTGCTCGGCGAACGTGATTTTTTCGGAGTACGACTTCTTCTGCGCGAACGTGATCTTGAGCGAGACATTTTTCGCCACCTGGGGCTACGAGATCTGGATCGAGAGAGAGGCAGATGTAATCTGAAATGAAAAGAATTCCATTAAACGTATTATGAGAAATGTCATTTTATATACACATTATGTTTTGATTTGTTTTACAAGGAGATAAGTATGTACCTGCTGTCTGCATATATATACCTGCTGCTGGTAGGACTTCTAGTTGATCTCGATTTTCGTTTGTCTTTCCTCTCCTTATCATGATGTCGATGACGTCGATCAAGCTCGTCTCGTCTCCTGCGTTTAGGAGAACCGACTCCGCCGTCCGTTCGACGTCTATGGCTCATAGGACTTGGACTGAAATCTCGTCGTCTGACCGTGGCCGGGCTTGGACTATGCCTAGATCTGTGAAGAATCGAAGTGGGACTAAATTCTCTTCTTCGCGGCGGACTGTGATCTCTTCGTCTCGGCGGACTCGGACTGTGCGGTCTTCTACGGCTTGAACCAACGGGGCTGATGCTATTTCGCCGCGTTGACTGAAAACTGGGACTACGTTTCAGTAGCCGATCGGGGCTACTGTGCTTCGGTGTAGCGACAACGACTTTAGTTTCCGGCGTTGTCGAACGTGGCGGCAGCAGTGGCGTGTGCGGCGATACAGTCTGCCGTGTCGGTGGCCGAGCGGGTGATGTAATGTTCTGAGATATCTGTCTTGGCATCTCCAACTCTGCTTCCTCACTGAAACACCTTTGCTCCTGTGGCGTGGCCGGCGAGATCGGCGACGTGCTGTCTTTCAGTAACATTGGTGGCGATTCCGACCATTTCGCAGCAGCAGCAGCAGCAGCGTTTGCCGATTGTTTTTCGCGATCGAGAGTTAGTACAGTCTGTTCCGACTCTTCAGCGATGATACGATGCGGAGACACGCTGTACGAGTGCCTTCTGGATTTTCTTTTCTTTTTTTTTCCTGAACTCGACGATGGACTCAGGCTTTTTTTCTTTTTCTTCTCGCGTTTGTGTTTTTTCTCCTTCCGTCGGGCATATCGTCTTGCTTCCTCTTCGTATTCCGGTGATGCGCCGTGCATCGATGGGTCTTGTTCTTTTGGCGAAGAATAATGTCTATCTAAATGATGGCGTTGGTCGAGCGGTGGTGAAGGAGACATACTGATGGGAGATGCTCCAAGAGCTCGTACCGGACTACCGCCATAATACTGTCTTTGATGATGCAGATCGGTTACTTCGCCATCTGTGTAACTATTCGCACGGCTTCCTTCCGATTGTATCTCTCCCGCTTCCGGCTCAGAAAGATCTTCACTACTTACATCAGAATATTCAACCAACGGTTTAACAATAGACGAAGCTATAGACGGTATGTTCTCCAAGGGCTTGTGTTGTGGTGTATAATGTTTTTTCTTCTTTTTGCTGGAACTCTTGCTCTTGCCATGTCGCCTGTGCCGTTTGTCGACACCATCAAAATTATGGCGATTCAAGTCACTACTTGTGCTATCTTTTCGTCGTAACCGAAATCGTCCATTACGTTCAGCTCGCTCAACGTCACGAGTGCTGGGCATGTCACCTACTGCAAAAGCAAAACAAATTGTCAATATTGGAGACGCTATTTTCGATGCAACAATATTTGGCATGATAATAAAAAAGAAAAAAAAACATATTTCAGTATTTACTATTTAAAAGAATAACAAGTACTAAAATAAAGAATATAAATATGTAGAATATATGAAATAAAAATACATGGTAGCTTAAAATATAAAAGAAATGTACAAAGTAAATTAAAAAAAAAAAAAAAAAAAAAAAAAATACAAGAGAGATACTGTTAACAAATTTAAAAAATATGTATTTCCTTTATTGGTCAATTAGTTCTACATGTACAATAATATTTCGCTTATCGAGGCACTCAACAAAGCTGGTTTCGCATTGCCGATTCCGGAACCGTTCGGACAGGACATTTATGAAACATATTAGCAGGAACCTACCATGTGCGTTCCTTTCGATTTGTGCCCGACATCGACAGAAATAATACGACAATCAGAAATAACGCTACTGGTTTCATGACGTGCCATGACACCGTCCCGATCGTCATGGATATAACACTCACACACCGGACACATTTATCATGTACATATACACAAACACACAGGCACATGTGCGCTCGTCAGCACATACACATAAGCGATAACGCGAAATGTCGGCGATTACCTTGCGTGCGAGCGCTTATGCTATCTCGTCGTGTCGTATCCAGGAAGATACGGAGCGGACACTTGGCGAAGGATTGACGGCCGCGAGAAAGGAAGACGCGATCGACTTCGCGCCCATGCGGCAACGAGATTCTCGGCCGAGCCAACGCGGCCGCCATTACGCATACGCGCGAACGGACTCGCCCAGTTTCTTCTCTCCGGGATGGGAAAAAAAAGGTTTTTTGCGCGATCGCGCGACGAATTGGCTCGTAAAAATCGCGCGGGACTAGAAAACAATCGTACTCACATGTGATGTATGTCCCGCGGCGTCGTGGATAGCCTCGGTGTTTCTCGCATCAGGACAAAAACCGACGGGTAGGATCGATGAAACGTACGTAACGGTTACGTTGTCCCGTTTTCTCGTCGCTCCTTGACCGTTTGTAAAGTAGCACGTAGATTTCGCGAATAAACGCGTCTTTCCGGCCAGAAATTTGTCTCTATCGTGATTGTGCGAACTTTAGACAATCATATTTTTAGGATTCTAATGGCCGATCGCATCATATCTCATGTAATTTCTGTGGATAGGATCTCTCGCCTCGCTCATTAGTGCCTAGCTCGACCGAATGGAAGCCATTAACCAATACCCCATCATTTTCGCGTGATGTAACCTGCTTCGCGCAGTGCTGCCGTGCCACGACGGCGCTGCGTATACGCCAGAGAGAGAAAATCACCAACTGCCACGGCCTTCAAGCCTCGTCTTCAATAGTCGTCAGTCGGTAGTCGCGAGATACACCAATCGTATTTGTCAATTTTGCCCGATCGAACTCATTGATTGGGCCGTTAAATAGGAACTTTCGGGCGGTTGACTATAGTGCGAAATATCGTGATTGGTGGCAGGTTTAGCTTACGTTAGCGATAACGCTTCTTCCGCGTTTGGTTGATGATTTGCTTTGCCGATTTTATGACAAAAAATTTTCATATCACGTGCATAAATTCTTTTCATCATAGGAAGAGAGAAACAACAGCATTTTGTACGAAGAAAAAGACGCAAAATACGAAAAGAATAAAGCAATTCGCACACGATTGTCATCGCAGTTTCCGTGCAGCAAAAGGCTAAAATCGCAAAAGGTTCTAAGAAATGGGTGAACGATACAATATTCACAGTCAGTTGGAGCATCTGCAATCGAAATACATTGGCACGGGACACGCTGACACGACCAAGTTCGAGTGGCTGGTGAATCAGCATCGGGATTCATGCAGTTCTTACATGGGACATTATGATTTAATGAACTTCTTCGCGATCGCCGAGAACGAGGCGAAGGCACGAGTCAGATTCAATCTTATGGAGAAGATGCTGCAACCCTGCGGACCACCTCCTGAGAAACCGGAAGATTAAATTGCGTGTTTTTTCTCTGCGGACTTTTTTTCGTTTTTATTAGATTTAAGAGTAAAATAAACAATTTGTATTTACACATTAATGTAAAGACATGTGCGTAAAATTTTATATTATTTAAAAACTGTAATAAGTTTTTGAAACATAATGAGATTATAAAAGAGGTAGTGCTGATAAAATTGTTTTATATATTAAAAAAAGAAAAAAAAAGTATCAAGATGCCTGTTTCATGCTCTACACAATGTGGAGAAACTGCCATCTTAAAGGTAAATGTTATTTTTAATGATCTTACAATATAACTGGCTTTATTTATACAATATGCAATATTATTAATAAAAACATAAGTGAAAGAAAGGAACAATAGATGATATGTATATTTATAGAGACCCAAAACTGGTGATACCTTATGTAAGAAGTGTTTCTTCTCAGCATTTGAAGCTGAAATTCATGATACTATTGTTAATGGAAAACTGTTTAAGCCTGGTGACAAAGTTGCTATTGGAGCATCAGGTGGCAAGGATTCCACTGTACTTGCTTATGTTTTAAAAACGCTGAATGAAAGATACAAATATGGTCTAAATCTTTTTCTCCTATCTATTGATGAGGGAATTACTGGTACGATAGAGTTCAAACTTAAATAGCATATACAAGAAAAAATATAATTTACACTTTTTCTTATATTTGCATTTTATTTTAGGATATAGAGATGATAGCTTGAAAACTGTGGAACAGAATAGAGATGATTATGATATTCCTCTTAAAGTTCTGTCGTATAAAGATCTATATGGGTGGACAATGGACTCTATAGTTGAAGAGGTAAAATAGTTTAATGATTTTTATCTTCAAAATGAGAGCATGCGTGCGCTTTTTTTAACAGGATATGTAAATATATTTTAGATTGGCCGTAAAAATAATTGCACGTTTTGCGGTGTTTTTCGAAGACAAGCATTGGATAGGGGTGCTGCAATATTAGGAGTGGATTGTATTGCAACAGGTCACAATGCGGACGATATTGCCGAAACGGTGTTAATGAATATCTTGAGAGGCGATATTGCCCGATTACAAAGATGTACATCAATAATTACTGTAAGAGTATAAATGTATTTCTCTAATGAGACTCTAAACAAAGAAAAATACGTAAATAATTTGCACAATTAACTTTTGTACTTAGGCAGGTGCAGATTCTATTATGCGTTGTAAGCCATTAAAATATGCTTATGAAAAAGAGATTGTCATGTATGCGTATTACAAACGGCTAGTATACTTTTCTACAGAGTGCAAATATGCTCCAGATGCTTACAGAGGTCATGCACGAGCTTTTTTAAAGGATTTGGAAAAAATAAGACCTTCATCTATCATAGACGTGATACATTCAGGTGAAAATAATTTTTAGTGGAATAAAAAATCATTTTAATATAAACTAATAATAATAAATTATATAAACTAATACAAATTAATAACTAATATAAATTAACATTGATATAATTTTTCTCCATGTATTAGGTGAACAGTTACAAGTAAAAGATACTGTAAAATTGCCTGAGAGAAGATATTGTACGCAGTGTGGGTTTGTTTCAAGTCAAGAAATATGCAAGGCATGCGTTTTGTTAGAGGGTTTGAACAGAGGACTACCAAAACTTGGCATTGGCAAATCTAACAAGGCTAGGAAGATCATGAATATGGGCTCAAATGTAGATAAAAGAAATGAACAGAAAAGTATAGATTTTTGAAATGTCTTATATTGTATGTACATCTCTTAAATAATTCTCTGTACACAACGAGATACACACACACACGAAGTTTTTCTTAATAAAAGAATATACCTCATCAAGATATTTTGTATTTATTGCTTCAAAAAAAATATCTTACTAATATTGTTACACTTCAGAATTTAATCAAACCAAAAGTTAAACATTTCGACTAATGTTAACAAGAAATAATTTATATACTTTGGCTATTTATATTCTTATTAAAGACAAAAAAGATGCTTAAATATGGGCTACAAAAAATCACAAATTATAATTTAAAAAAATTTTTTTAAATTATATATTTAAATTATATATTTCATACTTGTAAATATAATATATATAATTACAATTATTGTAAAGAAAACATTACCAAATATTTCCTTCAGAACCAAACAGAATATTTAAATTTAATCTTCATTGTTTTCACGTTCAATTTTTTTTTAACATAAAAATAGTATCTTTATCAAAGTTTTATCAGAATGAAATTCACACTATGTACGCCGCTGCTTTTTGAGTGATGTGTGTTCTGCAAACAGGGCAGGTATTGTTGATGCTAACGGAACAATCTTCACATATACACACATGGCCACAAGGCAAAAGAATAATTTCCCTTGCATTTTCTTTGCAAACTACACATATCTGATCTTCTCGGAGATCTCTATCCCTGACTCTCTGACGTCTTTCTTGTCGAGAAGCTTCGAGCGACTTGCGCAACTCTTCCGCCAGTCTTTGTTCCCGTTTATTCTTCCAATAACGTCTCGCTATGATACCTCCGAGTATCAGTCCAATTAGGCCACTCATTAAACAAAATATCCTGTTCAGAGAAGATCATGTTTTAATTTGCAATTGTACAAATGTCTCAAATCGTAATTGTACAACAGAGAAAAGATACTGATTCTACATGTAAATATAAGTCGCAAATGTAGAATAAAAGATTTTTATATACGTCTTTGTTTTCAAGAAAAATGAGTTTGCAAGTTGAAAACTTAATAAAAATATTTAGCAATATGTACAAAGCCTCATACATAGAAATTTTACCTCGTAACTGGAACTTATTTTTTCACAAGAAATCATTCTTTTCTCAACTATATAATGATTATTGGAACTCTCTATATGTAATAAATACTACAATAATTTTCTAATAACTAAGATTTGTCTGTACATGCCTGTACATCTTCTTGCGATCATCTAATGTCCGTATCAAGGCGGTAATCGACATGCTTGTTATATAAAAAGGAGATCCGTTTAATGGTGATTGCAAAGTGAGATTACCAGATTTAGTTCCTGGCGTAGTAAGCTCACCTATTGCCGTGACAACCGAATCCGCGCGCAACATTTTCTCCGTGGACTGTATTCCACGTTGTCGAACTCCTGATTATTTATATCACATAAACATAATGCAAACGCGTGAGTAATTCAATAACATATTGTAGAATGTTTTTTTAATTGCAGTTACCTATGAAAAATCCCCATATGTGGTCTACAAATGATGGTACACTAGGTTCAAAACGGTCAGAAATTACATCCAAATCTAAAATGTCAGCAGACAACGGATCCAATATTTCCACAGAATCCCATCCTTTTTGCAAAACAAAGGGTACCACATTATACACCTTCTGAATAGTTCTTTCTTGATTAGACCTACAGATTTGAATTAGTTAAATGAAACAAATATTACTACTATATTTAGATAAAACAAGAATATTGCAATTTGTGCGAAAATTAAAATTGTTTATGAAACAGCACAAGATAACTCAATCTTACCAATATCCAGCTGATGTTCTAGCTACAAGATGTTCCCTGACACTAAGCTTCTGTATAACACCAGTTACATCTTTCTTATTAATGCTCTGCAAAGATTCTCCCAGTGGCTTTACATTTCCTCTGATAGCTATATAATCTATTTTTCCATTTGAAGTTGTATCTACCAGATCTTTCAGACTTGGACCAACATCGTGTAGTTCAACGTTCTATACACAAAAAAGCAACACTTTTGTTCCTCAAGAGATCTATTTTATTCTCCTTTGATGTTCAATATTTCTCGTCAATAAATTATATATATCATTTACCTTAACCGCCTGAACAGCACTTTTGTAAGAAATGTACTGTTTCAAACAAATACCGAATACAGCAGCGTCAATTCCGAGAGCGAATATCTCACCTAAATACTCCATGCTTCGATCACGCGTTATCATCCATCCTCATGCGCGTTAGAATATTTGACCCGAAATGTTTTTCGAATTTCGAAGAACATCAGGAAAAGTCAGAAATCGTTATGTGAATCATGATAAATCAGCACATATGATTACGCATGATATAATAATTTTTTGGTACCATTTTGCTGCCCTCTGATATATTTACAACACCTGACTTGTTACCAACAATTGATAAGTATATTTATTTTAATTCTTTTTGTACGTGCAACAACGCCCTCTGGATATGCGTGTATATATGTGTGTGTGCGTGTATATAATACAAAATACATACGTCGGATGTTGATAACCGTGTTCGAAGAAACCGCAAATCAGTTACGAATGACATATGTATATCAGTAATACGAAGTACATGGTCAAGTGATTCGACGTATTTGACATTACTTAGCAAATTTTAGACGTGCATATAATTTGGGGATTCACACAGATAGATTTTTAGATATCGCACATTATGGACACGGACAGACCGTTGCATGAGGATTGGAAAAAACGAGTACGTACACACATACATGCTTTCTACTTGTCAAACGCAATTAATCAGAAGCACTACAAATGTTCTGTAATCCAACATAAATCAGACGTGTTTAAACTCAACGAGATGAAAAGATGATACAAAAGATACAAAAATAATGCGGAGATATTGATATTTCTACGTCAATATTTATAATTATAATATTATTTCTCAATTTCTTATTGTAATAATTGTATAATATCCAGGCTTTTGTTGGACCATTGCCGGATAGTTTTTTGAGAATAAATGAGCAAAATGCTCAACTTCAACAGGAGGCAGCAGATCAGCAAACTGCTCTAGCTCTTCAGCAACAGATGCAAAATATGCCAGTAACTGTTGATCCAAGATGGGGTAGACTTAATATAACAATTTCTCAGGTAATCTCTTTTCTCAACTGTGACAAACATCTAACATCAATTAATTTAATAAATAAGACAAAATTGTTAAAAGAGGCTGTTATTTTCAGGCCAAATTAGTAAAGAATTATGGAATGACAAGGATGGATCCTTATGTGAGATTACGAGTAGGACATTCAGTCTATGAAACTCATGCAGATTCAAATGGTGGAAAAAATCCACATTGGAACAAAGTAATCCAGTGGTGAGAATACATATTTCGTTTTCAATAGTTTTAATATATTTTATATTTGTACATGTAGTACACAAAAATCTTGCGATATTTATCATTGCAGTGTCCTTCCACCTGGTGTCACTCAAATTTATGTAGAAATTTATGATGAGTGTTCTTTTGTGATGGACGAGTTAATTGCTTGGGGCCACATAAACATTCCTCCACAGGTCATTCAGAAGGGAGAGACTCATGAGGACTGGTATATGCTCAGTGGAAAGCAAGGAGAAAATCAGGAAGGCATGATCAATTTAGTTTTTAGTTACTCGGTATGAATATATGTATATGTAAATTTTTTAACACATATTTTTATTTATTTATATAATACAACACTTGTAGCAGGACTTAAACAATTAATTGAATTCAAGTCCTGCGACACACCACCGCTTTTGATATCGAGATACTTACTTTACTGTTAATACAAAGAATCACATCTTTTTTCTAAACATTTGTTTAAGCATTTTATTTTTTGATTGATTCTTATTAGAATAAGTGTTATCCATACATGGGTTCCTCTTCTATAATGATGGTTCCTTCTGCAACATTTGGTATGCCATATGCTCCAGTAAACGTTTACACAGCACCTCCAGTTGTGGCTGCACCAAATGTCGTACCAAGCTCTTTGCCAAATGCCGAAGTTGAATTGCAACAGGTATTTGATATGTGTATCTACAATTTTTTCTAATTTTTTTCTTTTTTTTTTATTATATATGAATGTTAATAATCATTTGTTTTGCAGATCGCAGAAATGTTTCCGAACATTGATAAGGAAGTTATAAAATCAGTATATGACGCTAATCAGGGAAAGAAAGACGTTACGATTAATTCGTTGCTTCAGATGTGTGAATAACAGTTTTTCACTGGGCCGCACTGAGCGCGCACCAAACACACTCCCTCAGTGACAGAAGCACTGTACGACGTTGCCGAAAGTTGCACTCCCAGCTAAACACAAGCTACAGTTCTAGTGCCACAAAGTGCAATATTTTTGTGGATATTGATTTCTTATTATGCTTACGCAACTTTACCATATCCTCTAGCACTATAAGAAATTTGAATGTAACAAGACCTAATATTTGTACTACTTCCATACGTAATAATTAATGTTAAGTATTTTAAAGACTTACTTCACTATACAAATTGACAAAATACATAATACATATGTATCTTGTCACTATATTTAGAACAAATAAAAATATTTGTTCTAAAAAGGAATTATATTGCTTTTTAAGGGTACAATTTCACGTGTCGCTAAAACTGAGTGTTTGAGCGACAAAAAGAGTCACGTGATGACTTTGATTTGTTGCTCGTATTCTAGCGGCTACAATTTTGTTGGTTCAACTACAAAGCATTGTTGCTCAAACGCTGTGATGCACTAGGACTGCGTTCGGAAACACCACTCGTGTAAACTTTTTCTTTATCGTAAAATTAAATTAAATGTAAAACAAAGAATGACGTTCACACGAGTGCTGTTTCCAAACACAACCCTGACAGTGTATAGCAAAAACACATAACTTTGCAGAACTTCCAAAAAAAGAAGTTTAAAAAAGATACAAAAATGAACTAATTTAATTTAAAAAAAAAATGATAAACGTCAACAAAACGCAAACAATTTTTTTCATGTACAAAAAAGTTGCCGTTGAATAGTTCAACGACAAAAATCATCACGTGATTTTTTTTGTCGCTCAAACGGTCAGTTTCAGCGGCACGTGAAGATGCACCTTAATAGTTTTGAATTCTCTTAGTCAAAGATATTATTTTTGTTATATTATTGTTATTTGAGAGTTATTACAGTTATTTGTTATTTCAGAGTTTACATATATGACTTCTTTATTTTACATACGTAAAACTGATTTTTATTCTTAATTATAAGATTGCGACTACTATAAATATTAGATCATCATATCTCTATGTATATAATTTACATTGCATGTTTTATAAAAGTGTAAAAAGATACGTTTACATAAAAAACTATAATATTAAATATATAAAATTTATATCAATTTTACCTACGTTAGAGAATTAAAAAAACAGAAAAAATGTTAGAAAATATTACAAATTGCATACGTGAGTAGCAGAATAGCTGTAGCTATAAAGGTGATCAACATGGAATATGTATTCCTTATTGTTGAATTGCAAGGCATACCGTATCTAGATCTGCATGCGCATACTTCAATAGTGTATCCCTCGGTCTAAAAAAAATATTTTATTACATTATTATAATTATATTCGTTATTGTCGAATAAAAAAAGTGCTAATATATTAGCGTTAAAAAAACAGTTGCAAACTTTACGTACATATTGAACAAAGCAACCCGATGTGATGGCTGTTGTTTGGTCTTCTATGACTTTTCCACAGAAATAACTGACATTCACAACTGTAAATAAAGAGTTTATTTACATTTGCACACGTCATACGCCCTACTATCTATACTTGAAATAACTTATGCTACTTTTTTTGTATTTACCCGCACTATTATATATGTATGTATATTTCACGCAAACGTTACTTTCTTCCATAGGACAAAAAAATTCGGTCGCATCATAGCCATTTATTTCTTTTTTTCTTGGTAAATTTTCCCATATAAAAGTTGTGTTTGGTATATGTTTACCTGAAAAATATTGTGAAGAAGCACAGTTTTAATAGCTATAAAAGTAAATGTAATCGCGGAAGTACTCACTTTCATAAACTGGATCTATACAAGGAACGTATGGACGTTTTTCTGCGTAATCTGTGCAGTTTACGTCTTTAGCTTTTAGCATTGGACCTGGCCATGTGTATTTAAAGCACTGTTGTTGTTGTCCCATTACTACACATAAAGAATAGAATCTGATGATTTAAAACAAGAATTATTGGTGTAAAACAAACAAATAATATGTATTAAATCTAAAGCATTCAATATACATATAACAAAAACTGAATAGAAATTTTAACAAAGAAACAGTAACTAGTTTTTTGTATATTATTGTTTTTATATTTTTATATTATTTTTTTTATATTACTATATGTACATTATAGTAGGTAATTTTTACCCACATCCATGTAATTTGATAAAATTATATAAAAACTATCTCATGTGTATTTTATTTCTATATGTATTTTTGTATTTATATGTGCAAAAATATATAATATTTATAAAATACAGAAGTCGTCTAATGTTTTATACGTGTATAGTGAATATTATATGTTTAGTGGCTATTTTCGATTTTAATTTGATGTAAAATTCTTAAAAAAAAATTATATATATCGCTACTTTTGACAGCTCAAATATATCACACATTGTTACTGATTGTTCTCAAAGTATATTTGCGAAATATTTGCTTCACGCGCGAAAAATATCTAAGATACGTTTAAAAAAAAAAAAGTATATTTACCCAACAGCACATTACAAATAATCGTTATATGTCCAATCAAATATATCTTCTTCATTTTTGTGTATTTTGGCGACGTAACTGTTGTGCGATATTTTGTGAACTACTCTAGCTGCTACGAGATTAACAAGCTCTTATCTGATAACTCCGATCACGGTCATACAATGAATTATTATATATATTCTTGATATCATCACCGGACAATCACATCATCTATATACACTGATAAAGGAATTGATATTTCTCAGATATCCAAAGAAAACAATAGTATACGACAATATTAAAAACTTTATTGTAACAATAGCTTGTGAATCGATCTTCACAGTTTTTTTGGCAGCTTATAGCATTTCATGCAATTTTTTTTCTCTATGCTACGTAGTACGTAAATACCAATGACATATAAAAGAGAATTATTATGTATATATTATATATTGTATATATAAGTAGATAAATAGTTTTTCATAAACAATTAAATTTATAGGGAACTAGCTCTTAAGTAGATTGTTATAAGTAATTTGTTCGTTAGAGATTCTTCTTTATGAGATTTGCATCTCGTTAAAATTCGTCATGCCTCGCTAGTGCCTCGCCAAAGTCTGTTGCCTGAGATCCGACGAAGACATCGTATTTTTCTAAGATTTCATCTTTTGTGAGTTTGTGATCAGCGTCCGTGTCTGCTTCGTAAATCAAGTGCCTAGCTTCTGCTTCTGCATGATCAAATTCCGCGGGAATGATCCACGTCTTCACCTACACATTTAAAATTTTGAAGAAATTGATTTTGTTTTGAACAGTAAACAATAATCTTTGTCAGCATAGTTTTTTTATAACAATTCTATACAAATAATACACAATTTGTTTTTTTTATTCTACCTCGTCAGCGTTCAAGAATCCATCTCCATCTTTATCCCTGTACAATGAGAACTGTTCTTTCTCATTCTTCACCCATTCTGGTTCCTCCTCATCTGCATTTTCTCTATACATATCACCTGTGAAAAAGAAATTTCAAGTTACGCTTTAAGAACTGCTTTAAAAGATATTTCAAAGATTCAAAGGAAATTAATGGAAGTTCTGTTTTTATTACCAATATATTCTGTGAGCGATATTTTGCCATCCTCGTCCTTATCAATATCTTCCATCGTTTCTAAAACTATCACATCTTTCATATGCTCCGCCTCCTCTGCATGAAGAAAAGCGGTGAACTCCTCCTTGGTCAGAGCATCGTCACCATCCAAATCCGCGGTCGACCATCTTCTGCGATCCCTCTTGAGCATTTGTAAATATGAAAACGAATCGGCCGATTTGTTCTCGTTTTCCTTCTCACGCTCGTCTATATCATAATAAACCATATTTTTGTACTCTGTCCAAGGCAATTTTTCTTTTCCCTCCGGATTGTGAGAACTCCATTGTCGTTCCACGTCATCTCTAATGTAACGCTGTTGCGTATACATTATCCAGTCTTTGAGCTCTTCTTGCGTTACATAGCCATCTTTATCCTTGTCTATTCTGTCAACAATTAATCCTAGTCTCCTAGTGCTTTCCTCAGGACTGAGATGATCGAAGGTCTTGGCTTCTTCTCCTAGGAAAGCTTCGTGATCGAAAGCTGAATTGTGTTGGGAGTTGATGTAGTGACTTTCGCTGCCTACATCCTGAAATTAAGACGTTTGATACATTTTTGAACTTGTGTAATATAATTTTTATTTCTTACAATTCATTAAAATAATTTTTGCTAAGTTTTAATCTACGTTTTTTCAACTAAAGCAATATAAAAGCATATTGAATATTCAAATAAGTTCATTATTCTAGCAATGTGTGAGAAAATATATATTACATATATTTATAAAAAAAAAAACTTCAGTTTCTTTTTTAATTCTTTTAACCTTGTGTAAAACGTGATGTTCGTTCTCCGGCTTTGGGATCGCCGTTGCGAGGATAGAGAAACCGATTAATATTTCGAGAAACATGAGTTCTCGCATTCTACGGAAACTTATTGATAAAAAAAAAAAAGAAACGCTGAAAGAGAGATCGGTGACCGAGAGACCCGGCGACGGGGACAAGTTTCCGAACGAGTCAGAACGAGCGGCGTGATCTCTACGAATCGGATGTAAGAAACTATGAATGCTTTCTTTTCGACTTTTCGACTTCCACATCAGCAAGAGCGACGAAATCAAACGTCACTCCCCCACCTCTCACAAGCTCTATTCTCATCATGGTAGACGCGCGACGCCGCTGACAAGACTCACGTGTATGTGTATATATTTACACGCGATCCCGGACCGAGCAACGCACGTCGAACGTTCTGCGACCTATTCCATGGGGAACGAATCCACAGTCTCCACGTGATCGCAACGAATAGGATGTGACATTCTAGCGAAGATTCTAGTAGGAGAATCATTGCTTTTTAAATGATACTTGACACACAACCGCATTGTAGACATTTGTCTTGCTCAATTATTATATGGGACAAGGAATACGCTCGTGTGATAGAAACAAATTATGAAAATCAATGTTCGGGAAACAAGACTTTCTTGAGTATATTCAAAAAATAAAATTAATTTTATGATCATAAAAAATAGAATTATAAATAATATTGAATTTAAATTTTTTTACTTTCCACATAGCTCATGTTGTTTTTGAGAAAAAAAATTGTGTAAAACAACAAAATTTGTACATTTGTAATATATTTAAAAATGTATAAAGTGAGTAGCAACACAATCTACAAAGATTAGCACTACACCTATTCTAAAAGTACATACATTTAATTTTTTTATTTAAAATTATATAATTTGCATATTTTATAAACTGTTTCTATGAGAAAGTCATTCTCAAAACAATATCCAGGAAATCAAAAACTACAAAAGCAATTCTTGTTAACATTATTTCTATTTATCTCTTGTTGTCTCACTATTTACATTGACATTGATTCGTATCTGTAGCTTTTCTTCTTCTTTTTGGAAATCCCGGTCCTTCTAAACTCGCTCCTTTCATTCAAATATTGTTCTGTACATTCCTTGATGAAATCTTCATTGTAGTACCACTTTTCCATACATGCTTTCATTACGTTATTTTCTTTTCTACACTTTACAACATGCAATAATCCAGAGTTAAGACAACACTGGTGGAATTCTGCAGATACGAAAATTGCAAAACTTAATATAATTTTATACATTCTTGTTGATACGCATTGAACAATTACCTTTAATTTCATCAACGCACTTTTCTTCTTTCGTTCTTTCTCTCATCAGTTTCGGTACCATCACATCTTTTTCAACTTTCCTCAAAGTTCTGTCATCAGGATCACCTAAAAATTAAATATGTTACTCTTTTATTCCTGAAAAACATTTATAAATTTTGATAATATGCGTGTTGTTTGTCAAAGTATGTCAATTATATGCATGTGTTAATTAAGTGATGTTATTTCTATTTTGACTGATTTTGAGAAACATTACATGCTACGTTCGATTGTGCGAGATAACCTGTCACCGCGACAGAGTCGGTTGTTTATGTCGATTTTCCGCAAGCATTTTTTACATGGACGTTATCTCGCTCTGTAATAGCAAAACTAAAACGCACACGTAAAATGCACATCAAAATAAAAATTTTACCAAATCCCATCGGTCCTCCGCCGAGCTTAGGCGAAAGAGTCGTGTATTGCTCTTTTTCTTTCATTGTTTTGCTTCGGAGCTTTTCGCAAAGATAACCAACAGGCTGCGCTCGTGATTATGCACATTTGAGGCGTCTGGGTGAGTTGTCAACGGTGAGTCGGTAAGAAACAGTTTGTCGCGGCCAAGTGATATTTTTAAACGAAATTTTGTTGCTACGAATAAATTATCGTAAGAATATCCGTATTCCAGTTCGGAAAATCATGTAATCAAATGCGAGAATTGTCGATAGACCTAAAAACGTGCAGCGTTTTCATTCTAACCTCTACACCATATTCTAAAGTTGTTTTTTTAACATTTGGCAATTGCAATTTTTCAAATATTTACAGAATAACGCAGTATTAAGTTCAACTGACACACCAGAATGGACAGACTGTTACGGTTAGGCGGTGGAATGCCGGGTTTAAATCAAGGCCCACCACCTTCTGACGCACCTGTTGTGGACACAGCTGAACAGGTATTTATCACGTTTAAATGTCCGAATTCATCCCTTATTGTTATATATTTTTTGTTATATACTTTATATACTTTATATATATTTTTTTATTTTCAAGGTGTACATATCATCTTTGGCTCTTCTAAAAATGCTTAAACATGGTCGTGCTGGAGTACCAATGGAAGTGATGGGTTTGATGCTCGGAGAATTTGTTGATGATTATACTGTTCGTGTTATCGATGTTTTTGCTATGCCGCAAACAGGAACGGTAAATATTGAGATGTAGAAACACGCAACAATATATTGCATATATTTATGTGCAACAAAGATGTGTGTATATAATGAATGTGTTTATTTATAGAATATACATTTATATGCTGCACATTTTTGTATTATCTCAGGGTGTCAGTGTCGAAGCAGTCGATCCAGTGTTCCAAGCAAAAATGTTGGACATGTTGAAGCAGACTGGCCGACCAGAAATGGTAGTTGGATGGTATCATTCGCATCCCGGATTTGGATGCTGGCTGTCGGGAGTCGATATCAACACCCAGCAATCTTTCGAGGCTCTCAGCGAAAGAGCTGTAGCAGTTGTCATCGATCCTATACAATCGGTGAAAGGAAAAGTCGTTATTGATGCATTTAGATTAATCAATCCAAACATGATGGTAAGTATGATGGTAAACCACTGGTGTTGATTGCTTGTCTCTGATTGTAGCTTAGGTACTGTATTGATTACAGGTTTTGGGGCAAGAACCGAGGCAGACAACGTCGAATTTAGGTCATTTGCAGAAACCGTCCGTTCAAGCTCTGATACACGGTTTGAATCGGCATTATTACAGCATTAGTATTAACTATCGTAAAAATGAACTGGAGCAGAAGATGCTGCTGAATTTACATAAAAAAACCTGGATGGACGGTCTTACCCTTGCTGAATACTCGGAGCACAGTCGTCTCAATGAAAATATTGTTTCAGAAATGCTTGAACTCGCAAAGAACTACAACAAGGTATAAAATATCACAAAGATAATTTTTTAAAACATAAGCGCTTACATGTCACACAATATATTTAAAAATTTTTTTAGTGTATAATGATACAATTTAATAATTGTCTTTATAGGCTTTAGAAGAAGAAGAGAAGATGACGCCTGAACAATTAGCCATAAAAAATGTGGGCAAGCAAGATCCAAAACGGCATCTCGAAGAAAAGGTCGATGCTTTAATGGCTACAAATATTGTTCAATGTTTGGGAGCTATGCTTGATACAGTTGTATTCAAATAACTGTGTTTCTCTACATTCACAACGTGGTATTTAAAAAAGAAAATATACATCTTTTTAAAATAGAAATATGATGCATCTCTAATTTTCTCACCAACAAACATGTGCATGTGTGTGATAAATCTAAATTTTATTGAAAATACTGTCGTCGCTTTATATAAACCTGATTATGGTCTGCGAAGTAACTTTTGTGGACCGTAGATTAAGATATGTAAAAGTTTTACACAAACACAAGATTGTACAATATCTAGATAATAACACAATTCATTGTATATAAAAATAGCTTATTTTGAATATTCTTATTGTTCTTATGGTAGCCAGATTTATGATACACCGGAATATCTTGCGATTGTATTGTATATCTGACACTATATTTATCATTGCTTATTTTATAGCAACGATTTGTGCAAAACTATAACACAGAAAACCACGTATCTTTTATCAAAAACTACATCAGTGTATCTCATATAAAACTATTTCTTCTTTCTTATAATTAAAATATGAATGTAGAATAAATTTTCTTATTTCAACAAGCTAAATAAGAACAATGGTTCAAGGTTTGATAAAAGTAACAGCATAAATGCAAGAAGTAGCAAAACTCACAGATTTTAGGTTTTGCTCGAAACATAAAAGTTCAGTGTAGAATTCGAGGAGTTACTGTACGCGAGATTGAAATATCGTTGTATCAAACTTTGCAAAAAAAGTTATTATAAAAATGTTGTAAGAAAGTAACTGCTTACGTACATACGTATAGTTTCTTTATTATATAAAATTATTTTAGAGAAAAAAAGAAAAAGATATAACTTTAACTCAATGTAAGTTCTTGATCTTTATCTTTCTTCTTTTTTTTCTTCTTTTTCTCTTCTGTTGTTGATTCCTGGAACATATAAATTATTGTGTTTACATATTACATTAATATATTTGAAAAGTTCGATTACATATTCTAAAAGTTAAAATCTACTTACTTTACTAGCTTCTCCTTCCGTCACCATAGACTCTTCACCTTCTGTGTCTTGCTTCTCTTTCTCTTTCTTCTTCTTCTTCTTCTTTTCTTTTTTCTCTTTCTTCTTATCTTTTGGTGACGACATTTCCGGATCTTCAGTCATTTGTTCTTTTTCCATATCTGTTACATCTGTAGTATTTTCCTCTCGCTTTCTTTTTCTAGAGTCACTAATTTGATCGCCATTTGGCTCAAGCTAAATTTAATTAAATATCTCGTAAGTTTTATAATCTCTTTTATATAACAAATTTGCTCATAAAAACAATAAAAAAATGATTATAAAACAATTGACTTGCCTTAACTTCTGTTGTCTTTATTAATGTAGTGGAAGAATCGTAATTTTGTAACCAATCAGCTGGCGTGTTCTCATTTGGTTTTCCATATTTATCTAATTTTCCTTCAATTATCATACGTTTTTTTGCCAATGCTTTAGGCCCTAAGCCCCACTTTCTCGGATACGAATCTCTCTCCATGATTACTCTTTTGGTCTTTGCTGCTACTCCATGATCGCAAGCAGCTATAGTAGATGAAGTCATCAAAGCTATAGCTAAAATACATGTTAATTACATAATTGTTTGCGAGTTATAGAAAATGTTTTAAAATTAAGTGGATATGAATATTTTTCCGTGTAGATTCTAAAAATATATTTACCAAGTGCCACAGCTTCACCCTTGGTAGTTATGATTACAATCTCCTGATTTAATTCTATTCCTTGGTCATACATTAAAATTCCCGGCAACATTATTTTTGCACCGTAACAAATAGCATTAATCTAACGCACAGAAATTTATAATTCCGTTATTTATATCTCCTTATAAATATACATATATAAATTAATCTCGTTCTTTTATCGATACAAGAAATAAAGTATATGTACAAAAATACATACAGCACTGTCTTTCAAGATAATTCTCTTGTGATTTATTAGTAGTGCTTCGAGTGGCTTAATAACTCTTCTCAAATACGATTCATCTCCGTGATTATCGTACAACCATTGGGCATCAAGTATATCATGCATGGTAACCATATTATCGTCTTCAGATTGAACACCGGAACGACTTCTGCGGAGTTCCTGCATGTGACAACCAGTACCCAAAAAGAGTCCCAGATGAACACACATCGTCCTGATGTACGAGCCGGCTTCGCAGCTAACGCGGAATATTCCCATATTGCGTTCCTCATCGTAATCAAGAAGCTTACTGTCATAAACTGTTCTAACGCGAAGCTGTCTCTTGACTGCCGATATTAAAGGCGGTCGTTGGAACAGAGCACCGCGCAATTTCTCCAATGCTTGGTTTACCTAAGACAACCATATTATACATCTATAGTATTTCTGTAATATTATTTCAATTTTACAAATATTTAACATACTTTTTGTATGCTCTCTGGTGCAGAATGCAGTTTGAATACAGCAATGTATTCCTTTCCAGCGGACTGTTGTGACTTTGCTAATCTGGTTGCTCTGTCTATGCAGACAATCAAGCATCCTGATACTTTAGGATCTAATGTGCCAGAGTGACCAGTTTTCTCCACTCTTAAAATTTTCTTTATCCAAGCTACTACTTCATGCGATGATGGATTGCACGGTTTGTCTAAATTAATACAGCCTGATTTTATGTATTCTGATAATTCACGATTGAGTGGGGTTGAACCACTTGTGCATGGTGTAAAGTGTTTTGTACGTGTTAACATTTTATTAAAATTCTGCAATATAAGAAACAAATTTTATTAATTATCAAATAATTATTGCTATATATATCTTGTGTTACATATACAAAAAATTTATAAGAACAAAAACACAGACCTTGAATAGTAAAGGCCAATCTTTACAATCAAGCTTTACTTCCTCATTAGAAGGCTGAATCTCACACTTCATTTTCTTTTGAAGGTCGCCAAGCGAATCCTTCTTTTTACTTGTGTCTGCAAGACAAAGTAATGAGTAACTGAGATAATGAGTCAACTTATTGTTAATCTATGTCTTTTTAATGGCTCTCAGGCTGTCCATACCGGTTAACAAAAGTGCAAAGTATAAATCTAATCTAACCTATTTAACCTATATTTTAATCCCCGCTTAACAGCTACAGAAAACAAAATCCATTGTTGAAACTAAATGTTACAGAAACTTTAGTATACGAAAGATTTTGAATCTATCATTTTTTTCATATTTCAAACAGTACTATCACTATAATGACAGTAAAAATAAGCACACGTGCTCACCTCCTTCAACACTAATAATTGTGAGATTTATCACACATAAATGTTGCGTTATGCAAACAATTTTGTAATATGCATTTAATACTTACCATCTGTCATTTTGTAAAATGTTTTATTAAATACCACGTATAAAACACAAAGCGCTTAACACGTGGAGACACCCTAAAACGCTAAAAAGCACCGAGACCGAAAATAGGTCTTGGTCTTGGTGCGAAATTGGCTCAGTGGACCTTTGCAGGTTAGTCCATACGCCATTCTAAGAGTCTTAGGCTGCCTTTACATGCGGCGTAACTTGCGTAAGCGTAACTTGCGCCAAACTTTATCAGCCAATCAAATCGTCTCATCTACTTTACGCATATCCGCTTAGGCCTGGTTTATGCGGGCAATAACCGTTAACTTATGCCGGAACCGCTAAAGTTGAACCATAGGATTTCAATGCTTCTGTTTATAC
>QVOA01020243.1:0-19234 GCA_014825685.1 Pseudomyrmex cubaensis
TTTTCAATGAACGTTTTCAATGAAAAAAGCCGCACTCAGTGCGCACTAGTACAAGCTAATAAATTCGCTGTTAAAGCGCGTTGGAGCAAGTAGGAGCATGTCGGGGCATGCGACGCGAATAAATCTCTAGGGAAAAAATGACCGATAACGGGAGATCGACAAAAATGTACGAGGATTGTTGAAGACTTACGAAACCTGAGAGCAAAGATACAGCAAAACCGATGACACACAAAGCGCGTTGTTACGTTGAATCGGCCCCGAGGCGCGCGACGTGCCGCTACGTTGTCAAAATAAACGGCACTATCGCGATTTATCTCGTTTCCCATGATAATAAGAGATAAAACTGCATCCTTACATTAGCTAGTATATCAGCTAAAATGATAATTTCAGTCGTCGGGTCCGCCAGGAGCGCGTAGGGCTCCGCGTCTACTCACCTGCGTCGCTTCCGCAGATACGCACCCTTGAAGTTCAAGAGAAAACGAAACGAGAAGCGAAAAATCTTTTAATCTACCGCGATGCATCGCGGGAAATTCGATAAGACTGTGACTCGAAGAGAAAGTAGCAGGAAGTTCGATTTTGATCCTCGTCTTGTGGCGGAAAGTGTGATGTAAAGTGTGTGTAGTGAATAATTTCCAAAAATTTCGTAAACAAAAAAAACATTTGCTTGCAAGAAAAATTTTACAGATTTCGCAGTGAAGTGCTTTATAAAGTATGTAAAGAACACGCACGCGTGCTGATTATTGCCACGTCGAAAAGTGTAAAACGCTGTAAGCTTTGAAGTGACGACAGTTGGGGACGTCGGTGAAATGTGTGAGAGAATATTTCCCTCCGCGCGTCTTCGCTCAGAAACGCGAGCAACGTTATTCTGTTCTCGATGCAAAAGCAAAAATCGAGTGAGCAAAGAGAATTCACGTCATTAAAAAGAGGCGCGAACAAGCCGCGACCATTTTCTTTATCAGGCGCGCGGAAATACCCTTATCGTCGCGCGTGAGAAAAATTCACGTGTGTGTGTATGTGTGTGTGCGCGTACAAGTGCACAAATCATAGAACCTTGATCGGCGTGCGTGCGTGTGGTGTACGTGAGAATTCCGTATCGCTGGGAATCTACGCGAAAGAGTGATGTCTTTATTTGTGCATGTTGTGACATCACGCAAGTCAAAAGAATATCGATATGTCGCAAAGCCGTCGGACTTCGCTTGTCTTCGACGGCAGTTTCATCGACGTGATGCGTGGAAATGCGATCGTCGCAAAATGTCGAGATCTTCATTTATCGCAACTTTCAATTTTTCTCGTTGCGTTGTTATCTTTGTAATTAAACACACACACACACACACTTCGCGAACTCTTCTAAAATTCTAATAAAAATCTAGGAAAACAAATCTCTTTGAGAGATAAGCCGTTCGAGAGACAAATTTTCCTCGCAGACGCACAATTTGATGTAATGCAACGGTATGGCAATGTAATAACTGCTAAGGCAATAGACAGGTTTTAGAAGCGCTATTAGACCGGCTGTTATTGAATACCGAGAGTAGACAATAAAATTTTATTACAATTTGCCATCGTCTTACACGCAGCATGGTGTGTAAGTATAACGCTCGTGCACCAAAATGGCAAGCGCAAACGTCCTTTTACGGCCTAATCGGCGGCTGTGTGTTTATCGAGACGCGACGCAATGCCTCACACACACACATACACGTTTCTCTCAAGGCATGCAAAGATGAAGGTGGGTTTTACAGCGCAATTCACTTGAAATTTACAACGGAACGGAGCGAACTGTCTCAGTTTTAGCGTTGACGGGATTAACATCGCAAACAAGTTCCGTGCTCATTATGTTTTCGTCGCAAATAGTGCGCTCGTTTGTCATAAAGTTTGCCCGAAAAAAAAAAGTATGAGGTCTAAACTATAACAGACAATGACTAAGCACGGACTCGAAACAATTTTCAAGACAATTGTTTGAAGTATTTGCTCGCAAAACTTGCCCCCCAAACCAGGGAACAACAGGCCGGTTTTTTTCTGCCGATCGAAATAATTTTGTTTTTTATTCATTTGTTGTTCCGCAAACCAACCCAAAGTTGTGATCGGAATCAATTTCCGAAAGAAAAATAAATAGCTATTCGTAGCTATTCGGCGTCAAAAGAAAAATTATCGGGAGGAATTGTCTATCGTTTCTTTTCGAATGAAGAGACGCGCACATTTGTATCGTCATGGTGATGTTTGCATTTCTGCAGCGACCGGGATCGAAACTTTTTATTCCAATATTTGTATTACGATCGCTCGGCTTTTTCAAATGGAGCAGCGTGAGACCTTGGGAAAAAAATGATTTACACTGGAATCGTATATTCGGCACGAAAACCTGTGTCGCTTTTTTCTCATTACGTCACTATGGATATTTTTGATCTCGGCCTTATTATTGGATCTTCTTTCATATGTACATGTCATTCAGCTTTCAGTGATAAGTGGCACAGAGTTATAAAATTTAAAAATAAATCAGTTTTTAATACGTATGTGTTTTGTGTAGTTTTAATAAAATTATGTTAAGTGCGTGTTTATTGCCTTCTTCGAATATTTGACGTTGCACAAGAGATTATTACAAGAAATCGGTATCACATATTAAGATCTTATAGAAAATGGTTTTTTGTTTTTTTTATGTGAGTGAATGATTCACAACATCACCTTTTATCAGAGCTATCGAATTACTGGAGTTTCGAAAATCGTTTGAAAGAGTACATAGGTGAAAAATTGTTATCTCTTCTATTTCCTGATTTCTATGATGTGTGAACGCAACGACTCGAAACAATTCAATAAAGAAAATGAATAGCCAGCAAGAACCAATGCGGTTGATTTTGAAATCAAACTTGTTTTATTTGTTTTTTTTTAATCTTGAAAAGTTTGTGTACGCGCGCGTTTCCAAATTACAAAATAAATAAACAAATAAAACGTCACTTCCCCAAACAAATCAACGCAAAACGCAATCGGTCATGTACGTACAGTCGAACGAAGACACCGCCGACGGAGCGATGCGCGAATCGATGCGCGAGGACCAATAATTAACGTGCACGACAAACAGTATTATCGTCATTGCCTGATATTATTCCCATTATCTTATATGTACGGCAGCTATGTGCTTAATGATTAATAAAATATTATCTGTGCTCGGAGGATATCTCTCTTCTTGGCAGAGGGAATAGTTTCATGCCAGACGCCGCGAGACTCACCGATTGTCGACGTCGCGCAGAACTTTGAATTTTTTGAATTTTTTGACGTTCGACCGGCGACAAACACGAGATCTAAAATTGTGTAAATTCTCAGGGCGCGAAGACAAGTCACAAAGCAAACAATTGTCATGTAACGAGAAGATGAAGACGTGTTTTGTACGTACACAGTGTGACTCTTCGAAATTGTGATCGTGAAAGAAGGAAAATTTCGTGAATTTGGTATTTCCGAGTTTAAAATATCGTTAGTGGAAATGAAAATAGTGGAGTGAGGTCGGCAGTGATGAAATTTCGAACGTACGACCGTCGCGTAAAATTAACATATGCGACGTACGTCTACGCAAAAACCTCGAGCTATGCGATGTCACACACTCGAAACGTGTGATCGTCTCGTTAAATTTTGTCGGGTTAATTAAAAAAAAAAAAAATATCACAAGTATATCTACGTGTTATTTTTGTGAGGAATACATTCAGTCGGTGAGATCTTCCGTCGCGAGTTCACGCTGTGAACAGACGTCGTCGGCTGGAATCCAACCAGTCGGATCGACCAGATATTTGCACTACATCGGCAGCGTTGTGACACGCAATCGTGCAATCTGAACGGTTCAGGATGTGTCTCGTTGCCAGAGAGACGTCTCAGTAGGTTAATTAAATATTAAAAATTAATACACCGTAAGCGGGAGTGTTTTCAAACGCGTCTGCAAATATTGCCGCGGTCGTTTTGTGCAACTGGAAATTACGCATACTTTAATGAACTCGCGCGTGTTCCAACGAGTCGCGTTATTTTCCATTCATATTTGAACGCGAAAAATAAGAAAATTAAGTTTTACATGTTGTTATAAAATTACGTAAAATTGCTGTAACTTTATATTTGAAGAACGTCGAGTCAAAGTTTTTTCAAGTGAAAAAAATTCTCAATTTGATGAGTGACAATCGTTCGCCGCGAGTTTACGTGACACGATCTTCATGTGGTAAAGATGAATCGACGCGTGAACCAAGACCTTGAAAAAGGCACAATTAAGAAAGATAGAAAGAAGGTAGAAAGAAAGAGAGAGAGAGAGAGATTTCATTTTGATGAAGAGGAGGAAGCGGGGTACAAAACACAAGTGTTAAAGCGGCCCGAATATAAAACACAAGTGTTCCCTCACGCATTGCTCGAAGTGCCACGGATGTTCGTGGTTCACCGGTTTCTTTTCATCCGCCGAACGTCGATCAGGTAAAATCGCGCGCACCGATCCGACGTTCCTCAATTCCGAGTTTCCTTACGTGAAGTTTGCTCCGAAATTTCAATAATAAATACTTTCACGTTTTGAAAGCGATTTATAATGAATTTTAATTAGCCATATTAATTACACATATAACTCTCGTCATTTTAACGCACACGTAAACAAAATCTATTTCATCTAGACGTGAAGAAAAAACAGATTCAGTCACTGAAGACTCTGTTTATTTTAAATCTCTGCTATTATTTCGACAAACCTTTGCTCGAGTGAATTGCTTTCAATTGCTCGTAGTTTGACATTTCCGAAACATTAATCATCTACCACAAACGCGAAGCGATACACAGCGTGGCAGGTAACGTCTGCTATTCGACATATCAAATCCGTCACACACACAAAAGCGTGTTTGCTCTCATTCGCTTAGAGGCGTCGCGACGCCGATTTCTGTCATCGAAGCGGTAAATCGAAGAAGAACATAAAATGTGGACTTTTAACTTACAAGTCACCGGGAACTGAAGAGGAAGCGTCGGCTGTGAGGTTTATTCTTTTTCGAAACTGGATGGAATTCGTCGTGATGGCACAACGTGCCTCGACGTGATCTTGAAGCTCTTGGCCCGCTGCTTACTTCGCGAGTGAGTTTGTGAGCGAGAGACACGCATGCGGCATGCGCTTGACACAGGTGCGTTTTCTTCCACGAGGATAGCCAAGGTGGTGGTTGCCGCTGTTCGCCGACGTCGTCGACGTCGTTGTCGCTTCTGGCCGCCGGTCGTTATATGCCGCCTGGTAGCGCAAGATCGAAGCTTCGATTTGATCCGCGAGCCTATCAAATATTGACTGACGACGATTAGATGTTGCCGCCGTGTCGCTAGGCCCACTTCTGCGAACGCCATACTGTGGTACACGGACAATCCCTCTGCTTCCCACTCTTCCTCATCATCAGCGGCAATATTGCGAAAGTGTGTGTTACGGATAGAAGAGAGTAATGGTGGCAGAGTCTTCTTGCGGGAACGAAATACTTGAACAAGTGGAAAGATTCAACTTCTCGTTGCAAATTAAAACATCGCACGTTTAGAAAAAGAAAATAATTCGCGGCAGAATTATAGTAAAGATTTAAATAATATAATTGTGCCACTTTATATAATTATGTAATATAGACGCATCGCATGTATTTTAATGACAATAATAAATAGTTACAATTATGTTAAATGACGTACAGATTTGTGATATTTGTTGTTTTACTCTTTTTTGCTTAATACTTCTCTCTCTAACTCTCTCTCTCTTCTTCTTCTATTCTCTTGGGGTCTTCCATTGTACATATATGCGTTTTTTAACTTCACACAATTTTCTAGAGATTTTTTAAAATTAATCCAATAATTTCTAGAATTCCCGAATTAATTTGTTTCACAATTGTTCTCTATAATTCGACAGTACAACTTTTTTAAATTTTTCGCAGAATCTCAGATTTGATGATTCACGAAATTGGAATTCTCTTAAGATCGCAACTTTAATTTGTGCATTGTCAATTTTCTGCTCAGATAAATTTATTCGCAATGTTAAGAAAAACATATATGAGCTTACGGAAAAAATTTTATCCCCTCTTTCATCTCGTTTATGATTTATTACTTTTATCCTTCACGTTATTTTCGTAGAGCTTCCTGATGAGAGATTAGCTTGCCGCGTACAAGCGCGCACTCGTGCGATACGCACATCTACAGGTAAAACGAGGGATTTCTTATCACCTGGTCAGAGAGAGGGAGAAACACTAGGTTTGAGGGCGGAGTTGCCATGGTTACAAAACACACACGGGGGTACCGTTGATAAGACTTTCAGGTGAGACACCGTCCTAATAAGACGACGATCCCGTGTCATTGCCTCAGATGCAATGGCGTAATCGAAATTTATAACTCGCCGCAGATATTTTTTTCATGTAACTGTTATATAAATAAATATATGTATAATTAAATATAAATTTAGTAAATTGTAATTGTAATTTTGTAAATTGTAACAGCGCACAAGAACAATAGTGACTGCTTGATGTCGATGATTTAGGAATTTGTTCAGACAAGCTCTTGTTAGACATAAAACGATAATAAGTGTCACATTACGCAAGATTAAAATTAAATTCCATTTTTGCATTACATTTTATTATTACACGGAATCTAAATCTCCTTTAAGAAACAAGTACAATAAAAATATCTCTCTATAAAAATAAATAATAAAATTATACCAGGATCGGAAAAAAACTTGGTTGGATTACGGTTTTCTGTAATCTGTATTTAAACTTCATTCAAGACAAATATTTGTTCGAACCGCAAAGAAAACACTCTGGGGTTATTTTTGTCATTTAAAAGACTCTGGCAAGAAGTTGGAAGCTTGTTAGAAAGGAAAATGCAGTATGGTTGAACCAACAGAATTCCTAAGACATACTTCTTCTTTTTCCTTAAGACTCCCTCCTGGTTCTCTCAACAAGTAAGAACGAGCGTAACAATTGTAACAAAGGGCGAAACATTTCGATCGAAAAAATATGTGGTTTTCTAAGGGCAAACTGACGAAAGATATTTTTATAATAATTTCTCGACTAAGATTGATTATATACGATTTTCTTTTCAAAATTAATACTCTCTTTGGTTACGCCAGTGCTAATAAAGCAGGACGGAACATGCGTGGCTCGCACAAAGATTAGGCGAGATAATGCACATTGCATTATCGTCGAAAAATACTCAAGGAAGAACCATCCTCCGGCCGTTCACTGACTTCTTGGTCTCGTCAGCTGAGCACTGTTTTCACGTGAGATTACTACCTAAAGTAGAAAGACTAGCCGTATTACAATAAAAATAATTAAAATAGACCTTCTGGCTTATGAGCCAAGATGTAGGTAGCTTGAAAAAATTAGTTCAAAAGGAGATTAGCGAGGAACGTTTCGATCAATATATTTTTTCGATCATCTTCAGCCTCTAAAGTCAATTACACGGGGATCGCACGGGACCATATCACCTGAAGACTCGAAAATCTCTCGCACAATAGACATCACGGCATTACGTAAACGCATTGCGCGATAAACAAGGTACAAATACTTAGATAGTGCCGTGATGATCGAAAAGGATGCGAGAGATTTTCGAATTATCTGTAATATTATCTGTAATTATTATCTGTAATATACCCGAAGACTCGAATATTACAGATAATTCGAAAATCTCTCGCATCCTTTTCGATCATCACGGCACTATCTAAGTATTTGTACCTTGTTTAATGCGTTTACGTAATGCCGTGATGTCTATTGTGCGAGAGATTTTTGAGTCTTCGGGTGATATGCGTTAATGGTCCTCGTGTAATTGACTTTAGAGGCTGAAGATGATCGAAAAAATATATTGATCGAAACGTTCCTCGCTAATCTCCTTTTGGACTAATTTTTTCAAGCTACCTATATCTTGGCTCATAAGCCGTAAGAAACTACCTACTTTATAATCCCAACTCGCAGATAATCCACTCTGATAATTTTTGAGCGTAATAAAAGTATCACTTTTTCAAGTGACAAAACTAACTGAACTTCTGAAGAAAAACATAAACAATTCGCTTTATATAATATCAATGTGTACGTTATATTTTTTACATTTACGGATATGTTTCATCGTTATAATATGAAAATAATACTTAATCGTTTGTAATATGGAAAATTGTGTAAAATCTATAAAATAAGTGATGCGTGCGTCTATATGAAATAAAGACACACAAAAAAGCATAAAGATTTTTAAATATACGTTTTTATTTTAGAAATAACCGAAATATTACAATATCAGACCAGAAAATATTTTTAAAAAAAGAGGAAAAGAAAAAAAGAAGAGAAACAAATTGCAGATAAAATAATTGAAGTTTTTAAGATTATATATGTAAGTCTTCGATTCTCTTCCCTGTGTTGAAGGTTAAGGAAATAAAAATTAAAAATTTAAATTAAAAATTACTTTAAGAAGTAATAAAATTTATTTGTAATATTTGCTTAGTAAATCTAGAGAGAGGATTAAAAGAATATCTAATTTAGTTGTGCTATATATTAAGTTTTTTTGCGAGATAATCGTAAATCACATGCGTTATATGTGAAAATTATATATCAAGAATTTCAAATTAATCAGTCATATCTGATTGTTTATAGGATTTACGATTGTCTCTTTTTCTTCTTCTTTGCAACAAGTGTCAGCCCTTACTATTGGTCGCATTTAAATGAAACGTACTTCGGTTCGACAAAATTGTTTGCAACGACAAAATGTCATTGTGATTCGATCAAATGTTTTTAAACTTTTTCTTTTTTTTTTGAACATTACTATTTATAAAAAGGAATAACAAATACTTCAAAATGATAATTTTTTACATTTTGCCTGTAAAAGACTTGATTATAATAACAGACACACACACAGAATATGTAAATTAAAAACCAGATATAATTTACATAAGAGGTAATTTTCATACCACGTTTTTTGCGTAACTATATCAAATCGTTACTAATGAAATCTTACATAAACAATATAGTATATATTGTAAAGATTTTATGTAAATGTACAAATTATTATATACTTTTGTATATATTATTCTGCCTGATGCTGTATATATGCAACAATTCACAAACTTTACTCTTAGCTTTCTGCAAACTGTAAATTTATTTAAAAAAGAAACTCATTTTTTATCTGCAAGATGTAAATTCACTTACATAAGCGTATAGAAATTTACACCTATAACATATGTAGTTGTACTTTACATAAAATTTTTTTTTTTACAAAATATTCTCCATACAAGGCACTTATTTACAGGTCCTTATGTAGCACCATTGTAACTACCATATTTGTATATAAATATACATATACACATATTGTTGATTATGATCACATGATTATGTTACAAATAATTTTTGGTTATAACGTATTTAACAAGATCTCTAAAATTATAATGTGTAAATCTAATGCTGCGCTTGTAGAAAAGAGAGCGCGTAGAAGTGCAAAAAAAGAGATAAAAAAAATAAAAATAAAATTCTGTAATTTTCACGAATCGATCATTCAAAGCCAACTTTAAAAAAACAGTCGCATAAGTTTCCCTTACACTCGCGTAAAGATTGAATTGCATACCGCGAGTGTAAGAAAAGAAATGGAATGATGGAGGACCGGACATGTGTTGTATATACGAAGTCGAATATATATCATGTGTTTATGCAAATTTACATGCGTAATATACACGTACTGTGGTCGAACTTCAGTTCAAGCTAATGCCGCGATAAAGTGAAATTGTCGCGAAAGTTAAAGAATTTCTTTCGCTAAAGTGAACTTCTCTTCTCGTGCTGCCATTTCCACTAACGTACACTTGCTATGCTTCAATTACGCGTGCACGGAGAAAAATGAAATTTTTAATTTCAACGCTCTGGATTATTATCAGAGTGGGAACGGAAAAAAAATTTCACAATATTGATCGCGCATCCGGTCCCGGAGATTTCACTTCAGCGAGATTCGACTGTATTCGAAAATACGTGAGCGCATACATTGAGTACGTAAATTGTTACTAACAATAAATTTATATATATAATTCTCGATTTCATGTGCGTATCACAATGTGGGTGGAAAAAAATACCCAGCTGATTGTCTCGCTGGTTGAGAAAATAAATGGAATGCGCAGTGTATTTTGTAACAGATTTTACGACGTCAAGTCGTAGAGCACACATAAAATTGACGAATATAGTTAAAAATAACGTATTTAGAAACAATTTTACAGCAGAATTTCCGTTGCTTCTCAAGTTATCATAGAAGAATCCATTAGTCTTCATTATCTTCTCAAGTTTTTCTGTTTATTCCTCCACCTCGTTAGCGAGAATCGTGCATAACGTGCATATAACAAGGATATGTTTCGCGCATGCACAATCAACACGCAAATATATGGCGGCAGCACGAGAGAGAAACTAGATGAATCGTAAGAATTATAAGAATCACTCAAGAAGCGAGGACTTAAGAAACGAGGGGGAACTCTGCTGTATATATCAAATATGCGCGTAACACTGAGCGGCTAAAGTTTATTGATAGTTTTACATTGAGATTCTGAGTGATAATTTCAAGAATTCTTAACTAACATACAGAAGATGTGTTTCACTTTAATTGGTACAATGAATCTTATCTCGGAAAGAAAGCATTCACGAGAAAAACATATTTCTCGGAAATTACTTTGTTTCTGAGATGTTTTCTTTTTTTTTTTTTTTTTTTTTTTTTTTTTTTTTTTTTTGCATCGCAACGATATTGCTGTCATAAGTTAAAATATTTCGAGCGTTTCTTCTCTCGCATTCTTCGCCGCTCGAAATCACGCGTAGTGCCGTCGTACTATTCATCTAGCGTATTCGCGCGAATTTTTATTAAGTATTCATTAATTCCTTCCATTGCTATTAACACCTATATGTATGTATAAACGCTCAAGAAATGCGCAATATATTATAATGCGCGTATACTAGGTATCTAGCCAAATTTTGTCATAAACTTTAGGCATTTTTTACTCTTCTCCAAACTCATCATTTTTATACATTACTAATCAAACTTTTCCGTTTAATAATGTCATACATTCTAATTCTACATCTCTGTATTTATTTGTTGTGTTTTCTTAATGTTTCAAGTTATCTACTTATAGCACGTGTGCGCTTTGCGTGCCGCAGTGAAAGGGTTAACAAAAAAAAAAAAGAAAACAAAATAAAGACAAAAGACATAATTGAAGACAAAACACTTATTGAAACAGATGTTGGAACTAAGTTCTAGAACACATCACCACAGCATCCCGAAAATGAAAGGTGTATGTATAACACTTGCAGTATCACAAATTCCGACCCTTCTTAAGACGATATGGATACGACCGTGGGCCTCTCCAGATGGCCGTTGTCCAGCATGAGTTTGGTCCCGGCTGGACTCGTCGAGTTTCCCAACGTGACGATATGCGGCGAAGCGAGTTGATGATGATCGGGTGACTGTCCGGCCGACATCATTCCGGGTGAGCGCGTGCTTGGCGGAGACGGGCACTCGATCTTCGGCGAGTGAGTCTCCAGCAACGGTTGGTGCTGCTGTTGCTGTTGCGTCATCACGTCATAGTACATCGAAGGTTGATAGGATATTTTTGAAGGCTGCGGACTGTACAGATCGCTTGCGTACACCTGCGATATGTTGGTTAGGTGTGAGCCGACAGGCATCTTTGCGGCTGTACAAGTAAGTGCTGTTAAATGCAAAATAATTTTTGGATAAATCAATTTGCTTTCTTTGTCAAAAAGAGAGACTTTTTACAGAAGAAAAATTTACATAAAAGACGTGGCAAAAGAGGCTTTATGATATCACGAGATTAGACGGGAGAAATCGCGCGAAGCTGCTAATTAGTTGGACCAATCAATCGAGCAAACGTGTTTTCCGCTTTCTCAAGAACTGCGTTTTCTTTTTATTTAAAAAAAAAAAGCCTACATACGTGAATACGCGCGTGTATTGTTATTGTTGTTGTTCGCACACTGCGCGACGTTGCCAGAAAGTGGCGTGTCGCAGGTCTTCATGCCACTCTTGGGCTTTCGCTTGCGCGTTTGAATGCTGTCCTTCTTCATGGTCGACGGCCTGTTGACACCGTGCAGCTTGTAGTAAAGACCACAAGCATTGCACACCGGTTCCCCCAGTGAATTGCGACGCCACAACGACGTCATCCGCGTCTCACAGTTGCTGCAAGAGAGGTCAATGCGCCTGTTGGCAGCCTGGGGAAATATGAAATGGTTATTCTACATTTCTACAAAATGTTTAATTTGTTCTTTTTTTTCTGAGAAAGAGAGAACTTTAAGTTAATGTGAGAAATGCAAACCTAAACGTTAAAGTCACTTTAATGTTGTGCAAAATTAATATAAAAAATAAGTAGGTATATACGAGAGAATTTTTACGTGTGTGCATGTGTGTGTGTTATTTATTTGTGTGAAATCTTGTGGTGTATTGTGATGTCGTTAATTTTTTTTGCTTTCGCCGTTGCTGTTATACTGATAATAAACTCCGGAGAGAGAACACGGGAAAGGATTGATGAGAGTTTACCGTGAATAGAAAGTTTTCTATGCAAGGTTACCATAGAGAGAGACCGCGGAGCCGTAAAGCGAGCCACCCTCGGTCACGAAGATCAAACGCGCGAGCCTGGAAAAACTCAACAAACACAAAGAATCATTCCGTGTGGTTTGAAAATCGCAACAAAAGCGGCAAAACGTGAGATTTGCAAAAGACGTACTTTTTGTTATATGTATAAAAAAAGAAAAAAATAAAAAAAAAAATAAAAAAAAATAAAAAAACAGGCTGCACGTGATTTCGGGAGGGAGAGTGTGCTCGTTGCCATGGGTATAGTGGCACCTCGGGGCTACGACTCGAGTGTCTTCTACATACTGGAGACGCGCTAAAACGCCAACGACGAAGACAGTTACCGAGGTGAAAAAAAAAAAAAATGAACGACTGTCTTTGTCGCGGCGATTGAGATCGGCGTTTCGGCGTATAAATGAATCGTGATCGAAGAAAGCGTGATATGTTGCGCGAGATAGAGCGAGATTGTGAGGAACTCGGAAGAGACAGAGAGGAAAAACTTTGTCGATCCCTGATGATCATAAGCAGTTTTCCGATTATTAAAAGCAGATTGTTCGTTTAAACATATTTACTTTTCTGATTGTGTGCGTTTTTTTTTTTTTTTTTTTTTTTTTTTTTTTTTTTTTTTTTTTTTTTTTTTTTTTTTTTTTTTTTTTTTTTTTTTTTTTCGCAGCAGAGCGCATTGAAGATTCTTGAACAAATCTTTTTCCCCATTCTATAAAGTCAGACACACGAGTTACATTGCAATAGCACATTGAATATTTACGTGATGTAATAAAAAATTTCAAGTTAAAAAATTTTAGTTAATTTCACGTTCCGCAAAAATAATATATTATAAATTTCAAAACACTAAAATGTATATTAAACATGCAAACTACTCAGTAGTGTAACAAACAATTACCAGTATTCATTTTATCAAACATATTAAACTACTTATTGGTACAGTGACGAGCGACGAATCGCGACAAGATAAAAGAGAACGCCATTTTATTTTTTTCTATCTTGCCGCGATTCATTGTTCGTCGTTGTACAATTATTACCACAACCAACGCTACAATATTACTACCCTGTATCATATGCATAACTACAAAAAGGGATCAACGACGAGATTGACGGTTGATGATAACGGTAGATAGGGTGAGGAAGAAGATAAAGGTGAGAAGGAAACATATTATCACCATATCGTTAGAGAGAAGGGGACAGAAAAAGAAAAAAGAGAGAGAGAGTGAGAGAGAATGCTGACTTGGGAGGATGACACCTACCAAACGACGGCTCGATTTCTCCTCCGCGAAGGCGCCACGACGGGCGCCACTATACCCACAGAAGCTTTTGTAGTATTCGCCCCCCTGGTCCGCCACTGAAACAGACATGAGGCCATGCGTTAAGGATATTTCTTTCCTGCGCGTTGCCAAAAACACGCACACACACATCAGGTGTGAATAGAACATTTTATTCGTAACAAGATATTTCGGGTTTTTAGTTTCCGATCGCTTCAACGTCACTTGTCTACGTACTGATGCAGAACATCACGGACGATTTCCCCCATAGGCTCCCGGACAAAAGTGCGAGCGAGAAAAGATCCTTTTGCGTGTTTCTCTCTCCCTCTCTTACCCTTTCGGCTCACGGAGTTAACGTGCGCCGAAACACTTGCTTGCTCACTCATCAAGGTCCAATTTGTACTTTTTTTTTTTTTTCAAACTTTTACGTTGTTAAATCTTATTTATTGTATTCAAAATTTCCCTGCATCTCTCGATTGACGCCAGCAACGGAGATAAAGCGGAGATTAAAAGCGTGAATTAAAAGATCCAAATACAAACAAGTGTAAAACGATCCTTCGTGTTTTTCGACAGCTGTGTGTTATGTACAATTCCGTTCCGGGATTGCGATGGAGAAGGAGGTGGTGGTCGCGAAGTGGTCTTCCTTACCAGACGACGTGGTTGTTTAACTAGAGGCCGATTCATTCCGTTCATCTTGTGGTAGAGACCGCACGCATTGCAGAGGTAATGCCCGGTTCCGTCCCTACGCCAGAGGGGTGTGGAAATCGCCCCGCAGTTCACGCACTCGCGACCCTCCGTATAGTACTCCGCCTCGATGTTGTGCACTGCGTTTTACATTCACACCGATTCACACCTTGTGACTTTCTTTCTTAATGCAACAGACACACATCGCAAAATCTTTTTTTTTTGTATTACAAACACGTAATTTACAATTAAAACGGGAATAAGTTGGGTCGCGAGATAATTAGAAACTGCTGATCTTGATTGCGAGTTAAGTTTAGCACGCGTATAATCTTCGCAATTGTCAAGCAATGATTTACTCGAAAACGATAAGGTGAATTACGCGATAAATATTGCGCGTAATGCAATATCCCTGATTTCTTAATGACGTAATATTTGATAGCCGCTATAGTGGTCAATGGGATCGTGTTGCTAAGTACCTGAAATATAATTATGCAACTGCACAGACGCACAACACACACACACACGCACATGGACGCATTATTCTACATCTCATAAAAAAACATTCCACTTAACGCGTTATTAGTCAAACGTAATTAATTAACAAGTCGGTGTATCTGCGCGCTTGATAAAAATTAATTTTAATAATACTAAACTTAAATTTATTTCATTGCTTTAACCATTGTTGATTGAATCCGACGAGCGTCATATTGTAATCAACGAATTTTCTTTTCGCACAATAATTTTTTTCCATTGTAGATGCGCAAATTAACGCGATATAAACTAACTTTGCGTGACACAGTGATCGTTCGCTTCTTCCATGTGAAAAAAAGAGTCTGTTTTTTTTTGTTACTTAAATTATGTAAAAGGGCTCAATACAATTGCGCGCAGCACCACTGTTTTCCGTGGTGGTAAAAACCAATTGTACGACAGTGCGGTGCATTTTCGTTTCAGGCCAGGTAAAAAGAATAGAAGAACCATACACACGTGTCTCCGACGGAAGCTACCGTATCTGCTGTGGCCTCTTTTTACGTGACCACTCGCGAACTATTGTTTCGCGGACTCGCGGTATTTTCCTCCCCACTTACATTTACGTGACTATGAATATGCAAAGGTTTCTCAGACCGAGCGTAGCGGTGGAACATAAGCTATTTTCAAATGTGCGCGCAAATGCGTTCCGCGACAAAATTGCGGGTAATAAAAACTTGTTTTAGATTTCACTTGGTCCGTTCGTAAAAGAAAAAGAGAACTCTTTTGACGTGACGTTAATATAATAAAAGAACGTGTTTTTTTTTAAGTAAAGAGAAAAATAATAGACTGTGTGAGAATCTAAATTGCTTCTGCAAGTTTTGAGCAACGTTCCAATCAAGGAACGTTAGTCTTAGAATAGAAGTTAACGATCTGTAGATTCTAACGATTTATAAAATTATTTTTAATGACAGATTGCGATTTTAGAAAATGAAAAAATATTTAAAATGTCATTACATTGATGATCTCGGCTCTAATTATCGTTTATTTCGCATTACGACAAAATAGCGAAAAAATGTAAAATTTTCTTTGTGTTCTCTCTTTTTTGTATTTAAAAATCTCAACCAACACGCGCTAAACCGAGAGAAATAGCTTCGAAAACAATTTAGGTTTACAGTGAGCGTTAAATGCGCCGCGAGCTGTGAAAATCACGGAAAATCACGATGAAATTAACCGCGTCAGAGCGAACACAGAAGAAGGAAGAATGCAGGAAGTTTACTAGCGACGAGGGAAGGATGGAAACGGACACGACTTTATCAGAGTTTCCGGCGTTTACCGATAATAGCGCGAGCCAGCTCGCTATAGCCCGCGCCGTATGTCGCATTTTAAACACACAACGATCATGCGTACACAAAATAATTTTTCCACAGCAAAAAGTGAAAAATATAGAATTGAAAAGAACAAAAAAACAATTATATCACGTTGAGATATCATTGTCGAAAATGTGTACTTTACAAAAAAAAAAGACTTGATTTCATAAATAGGAAGAAATTCTCCTCGTACCGGCGATCGTATTACCGCTTAGAATGAGAAATGTGATTTTCTCGAAACCGGTGCGATCATGAGTCGTCCGGATCGCGTTGCCGCGGTTTAAACGGTGTGAGGCTAAAAGTGCGACGCCACGTAAACGGCGTGTTTTATCCTTCCTGGTACAGAGGGATCGGCGAACGCGCGTCTCTCTCTCTCTTTCTCTCTCTTTCTCTCTCTCTCTCTCTCTCTCTCTCTCTCTCTCTCTCTCTCTCACACACATACACTGGACAACGGAGAAAAATAAGAGAATTCGTCTCGAGTTACCCGGTGAAAAAAAAAAGAAGAAGAGAAGAAAAGCAAAGCGATGAGGGAGAACGACGAGAGGTCGGCGTACGCGAGCAGCACATCCGGCAGAAATGTGACTGGGAAGCAATCGGATATTGTATGTAGGTAAGCAAGAAGCTGCTGATGATCCGGAGTCCTACGAACTCTCTCAAGAACGCGCATCGCCCATCCATGTGCATACGGGCACGGGTCGGGTTGCGGTTCTCGCGCCTTCGTGACGCCACCTTGACCCACAAATAGCGGGTTGTTCATCGGCGGGTTAGGATCCGCCTGTGAAAAAGTTTTGCATCTTGAAGGGACAGCGACAAAACTGCAAGTCCGCTTCTCTTTACGTTTCGCACGAAGATATCCGTAACATCTTTAATCCACTACAATCCGAATATTTTTTGAATATAAAACAAATTTATGTAACGTAAAATCAGCAAAAAAATATCAACTTTCCGATATAAATTAACAATTTCGCAATTTTCAAAGATTTTATCCTCCTCTCTCTAGGATGAGCAGTTTAATACAGAAAGAATCGAACCATTATAAAATTCAGTACATTCTCAAAGTTCTCATGTCACTGGATCATTGAATTAAAACTAATAAGATTGAGATATGATTACGTCTCGTTCGCTTATATATGGCGCCTGTATATAACTTGGCGCGCCGTTTTCGTAGTAAAATAACGCCCGTAACTAGATATGAAAAGACGCACGAGCGGGAAGGAGGCGGGGAATTAAAATGCGGGCATTGGGTTACTGCGACGAGGACGAAGAGGTCAGAGGACACGGGAATCCTCTTGAGATAGGGGACGAAATCAGACTGGGAAGCAATCGGATATTATGTAAGCAAGAAGAGAGAGAGAGTGGTGGCTGACGTAGGCTAGGTATATCCTCTCTATGGGGATCTTCGCAGAGTTACGTACGTAAAGAACCACGAAGGGTTCACATTGCACCTTTGCGTCTGAATGACGCCGTGGCGCGATCTTGACCTTCGTGATATTCGATTTTCACGCGCGCGTTGCGATAAAGAAACTTTGTAAAAAACTATAACGATAAAAAATATAGAAATATAAAAAAATGTATCTACGTTTTTATTCTAAAGATCGTACTAATATATCGACAAAATTAAACTCGCAGACTATTTATTGCGTCGTTCTCTCTTGCGGTATTCCAGCGAACTTAATTTCACAGCTGGACAATTATATCACCGCTATAAGTGTCGCGGTGTTATCGTCGCATTAACATTCTTGTTCATCTGCGCATTTGTTTTCCTCGATCGTTCTTCTAATCTTTTCCCTCGCGATACTTATTATTTCACGTATAGAAAGCTCAGGCAATTTACCACGTACGTACGTACGTACATGCGTGCGTACGTATATATCTCGTGCCAGGTGTGCGCACGTAGCAATTGTGCGCGCCGCGATCGCTATTTACGACCTTTCTATTAAATCATTATTGTAAAACTAATTTATATAAAAAAGCTCAATTTATAGTTGTAACAAAGAGTGATGGCAAAAAGACTGTTTTTTCACCCATTTTTATATTATATTTAAAAAATGTTATATTAATGAATTTAATATATATTTTAACATATATTTTATTATATATATGTAAAATTAAATACAATAACCTATTACCTCACTTGATGAACATCTAACCGCATTCAATTCAGTCCTAAAATGACATTCAAAACATAAATAAAGAAAAAATGTAACGTTGCACTAGTTTTACACCACCTCTCAAGGAGGTGTAAAAAAATGTAAATTACGTTATTAAAGTATAATACACTATCAAGAAGAACAGCGTGTAATGACGTAACTCAACGTCACTTCCGGCAAGAAGAACGCTAGAGTGTACACTAAAGTGTACGAAGCGTGTGCAAGAAGAACAAGTCTTCTGTCGAATGGATCATCTATAATCCATTGGACATATCCAATATTACATTTTGGTTAATCAAATTTTAACACTTTGCTGGAATCGGCAATTAGAAACAAAAAGAAGATCGATATATCGATATGCGATATTATGATGTTTGCATAGACAAATTTTATTCCTGCTCAAAATGCTCCTTCATATTTCCGAAACCGTGCCTATGCTCATCTTAAAATTTCTCTGGGATTAATGTTCCATCATATAATACTAGGATAAAGGATAAAGGAAGTGTAAGTGATTCCCCTCAGGGTTTATACAATAGTTTTCAACACTCCACTTCTATATCCTTCTATAAACTCGATTTGAAAGAGACCTCCGATTCGCAGCCCTCACTCAGGCCGCGAGACCACTGAGCCGGTTTCATCATATAGTAGGGGAGACCGGGGCACAAAGTGACATCCAAAATAGATTGTAAAAAAAAAAAAAATGTACGCAATATTATGTAATATTGGGTACATTATATAATAGTCACATCCTTTAGCTTTAAGA